>CM075850.1:133532012-133737805 GCA_037975125.1 Latrodectus hesperus | reverse complement strand
TCACAATAAACAATAAAAGTAATGTTTGAAGACAAAATTTGGGTGTTCGCCTTTTAAATTTTTACAAGAAATGTGAACTAAACTTGCTAAATTCAAAATCTCTTTGTTCTCTATTCACTATAAAAATTGATAATAAAAGAAAATATAGGATTTATAATATTAATTCCCGATAAACTTACCCTTTCTTTTCTAGTTACTTTATTAATAAAATTTGATAATCTAAATCTAACTAAAATTGATATATTATTGTAAAAATTTGAGAATTCAATTACTTTATGCACACAAATATAGCTGATATATTAAAAAGTGAAACACACATACAAATAAATAAAAAAAAATTCGAAAGAATTGTGTATATATTTCTGTATACTAATTGAAAGAACTTTAACCGTAATGCAACTTCTAACAAATATAAATCTAATCCATACATACTACATCTTATTAACAGTTGTTGTGTGGGTGTTATTTAGATTTAGGAGACGAATAAAATACATTCTATATATATATATATATATATATATATATATATATATATATATATATATATATATATATATATATGTTTATAATCATGATTTGAGTAAGCAGTTAAAATTCCTGGTGACTTCTGTAATTGTAAATCTTGAAGGATGATTTTGTAAATAATTTTTTAAATCGGAGGATGTTCAAATTTTCTTTCCAGGACAAAATTTATTTGTGAACACTTAAAACAAATTTAAAAATTCGCAGGCTAATATTCCCTAGTTTTCAATGTAATTTACTACAAACAAGATATTTTTCTGATATTTAAAATCACAGCTGCTGATGTTTTGAAAGGAATCACAGAATGATAAATGTTCTACTAGGAATCCATCAGGACAATCCAAATAAGTAATTCAAACGTAGGAGTAAATATTTTAGGTGTCATATGAAGCATAGGGGGTATCTAGATGAAAGAAAAGTAAGTGGAAATTGATATATTATTTCTAACTGGAAGAATCTTAATGGAATTAACCTATAAATAACTTAACAAATTAGTGAATTAAAAATTATGATTTAGGTTAAAACAAATTGGTTTAATTTTCATAACGTATTCACATAGACACACAATTTACACACATATACACAATTTTAATACAATATTTTTTTACTATAATACACAATTTTAATTACAATCCCCATTCAAAATAAATCTGTGTGGTTTGCATATCCAAAATAATTCTCATCTGAGATTAATTTAAAATTAAGGATTCTCTAGTATCATATGTGTAATAAATAATTAGGATTTAAGATTCTTTATCAAAATGTGGGAGTAAAAGAATGTACTTGATTTCGTCGCCAATTTGGAAGCATATTTAGAAAGGTAGTTGTGTAATTCACCGCCAACTACTCATTCGTGAAATTACGTTGAATAAGAGGAAAATAGAGAAAATATTGGAGACGCGAGACATTACTTGGCAGTGCTATTAGAGGAAAGAGTATAGAAGGGGAAATTGCTTTCGCTTATTGCATAGTATATGAAACCGTTTCCCGAGCTGTGAAATTGTTTTATTACAGGAGCCTTTTCACTTACGAGAATAACTTATTATTGCCCATTAAACATTAAGATATCTTGAACGATTTCACATTTTGAGATTAATATATGCGATGTTTGTTTATTCAAAGTGTAAATTCTAGAAAAATATTTTCTTGGTGTTGTTTTGGTACGATTAAAATTATGCATAAAGTTTCTAAGATAAAACATATTTTTCTTTGAAAAAATGTAATTCATTACATTAGATTGAAAAGGTTGTTTTATGTATAAAATCTCCTCCTATTCATAAAGATTTTTGCATTTATATTCATAAGCCGTTAGGTAAAATAAAGAAGAGTGATGTTAGTAGTTTTAGAATTGAACATGATGCATAATTTTTGTAGTCATAAAGAACTTTTTGAGTCCAATAAAATGCTGTTCAGTAAGACGGGCTACATAAATACAGTACGGTAAAGACGAGCCCCAGACTGAATTTTAGATTAGCGGGCTTAAAATACTCGCTTGTCACCAAAGACCCCATTCTGTTTGAATTCGGTCGCTGACGAGGTGACACCTGAGCTGTCACCGTCTTCGCCACATTTTTGCCATATTAGCTTAAGGCTGACTGCTTATATGTAACTGATAGTGTTCAGCACAGCTATAGGTTCTTAAAAGCATGCTGGTGCAACAGCACTACGGAAGGAATTAGGAAGTCAAAGATTTTGGAACGCCCCAACCCATGGGGATCCCTCAATCCAGTGAGGGAGAATGTGGTCACCCTCCCAATCACTCCGCTCGGAAATTAATGTTTAATTTTGCTGTTCTTAACGGGAAGCGGCATTAAGTTACTGACAAGAATTATAAAAATAATGATGGCATTATCAGTCTCAGATTTTTATTCTAGAGTTAATGATTTATATTATATATATATATATATATATATATATATATATATATATATATATATATATATATATATATATATATATATATATATATATATATATATATATATATATATATATATATATATATATATATATATATATATATATGTATGTATGTATATATATAATTTACAAAAAAAAAATAACGGATTAATTTTAAAGTACAAAGTATTTTAACACAAAAGGCGATTTTTTACTGACTTACTTCAACTTGTTTAGCGTGCAATAAATTTTAAACAGAAGAGAAAAAATGGAGTTGACGCGAAAACATTTTCGCGCTATGATTTTCTACGATTTCAAAGCACGATAAAAATCAAGAAAAATGCGTTCAACGGTAGCAATTAGCATTTGGTGATGAATCTCCAGCTCGTGCTACTGTATTCAGATGGTTTAGAGAATTTAGAAGAGGTCGCAATTTTCTTCAAGATGAAATACACACAGGAAGGCCGCTGTCGGCTGTAATCCCGGATAATGTGTCTGCCATACGAAAAATGTTAATGGATGATAATCGCTGTACCTATCAAATGATACAGAAGGAACTTAACATTCGATCCGCAGCCATACATAAAATCATTCATGAAGAATTACATATGAAAAAAGTAATTTGCCGTTGGGTTCCCCATAATCTAACTGAGCATCAAAAAGAGGAGCGTGTCAGAATCAGTAAAGAAACTCTTAATATGCTGTATGATGGTGGCCACAGCATCATTTCTAAAATTGTAACAGGTGATGAAGCGTACATACCGTTTTTTGACGTTCCGACACGTCCGAAAAGCAAAGTATGGGTCTTTGAAGATGATTCCCCGCCGACAATGGTGAAAAAACAACGCGCACTGAAAAAAAGTGACGTATGCCGTTTTCTTCAGAGGTACGGGATTGGTTAAAGCCATCAAGTTGGAAGGACAGAAAACAGTAACAGCAAACTGGTATACCACTAAATGTCTTCCAGAAATTCTACAAGAACTGAATGTTAGGGGGCTAATGCTTCACCATGACAATGCATCTTCACATACAGCCGGATTAACAGATGAGTTTCTTAAACAAAAACAAATTAAAGTGATCGAACATCCGCCGTATTCACCTGATTTAGCTATGTGCGAATTTTGGTTAATCTTTAATCTAAAAAAGAACTTACGTAGATGTCGTTTTCATTCAGAAGAAGAGATTTATGTGGCTATAAATGCCTTTTTTCATTTATTCGAAGAAATGAATGGTTTGAGGCATTTAATCTGTGGAAAATTCGTCTACAAAAGTGCATTGATGCTGGAGGAGACTACTTTGAACACACCTAAAATTTTGTAAGTCTAACTTTAAAAACCTAATTGTATCTCAAAAATTTCAGAGTGACCCTCGTATATATATATATATATATATATATATATATATATATATATATATATATATATATATATATATATATATATGGTTTTGAATATTAAAGTGGGAAAAAACACAATTTTGTCTCAAAACTATCAATAATAACATAATAATAATGCCGTCAGATATTCTAAATTTGTACAAACAAAAATATAAATAAATAACTCATCCTCCAATATTATGTATAGAAATTAGAAGTAATGAATTTTTGTATTGAAGAACACACTATTTTAATCCACTATTTACATATTAACAAACTTAGGCAATTAAAGTTAATAGAAAACATATTGATGTTTGAAATATATCATTAAACATACCCGTTTCATGTGACTTGCGGTGTATTGGTGGTAAGAGGAATCGTTTGGTGGATGTGAGTTCAAATATCAGGGTAGTGACGGCTATTAATTGTTAGATATTCGATAAAAGAACCACCTGAATTAGAAACTGAAACTGTGTGTGGGAAATGATGAGACCACCGGGAATCTGATAATGAATGATGAAAACTATAAATCTCTGATTCTGCAACAGATTTTAAAATTTATCCTTTAAAAAACATTTTTTATTTTTATATATTTGTCTTTTAAATATAATTTTATGTAGTAAAAAATAAAACTAATTTTTTTTAAATGCTAAAACTTAACTCTCGAGAAACGAGGGCTTTATAGAGTGCATAAGCTACCGTTTTACCTTTCAGGTTGATAAACACGGATTCTGTACTCAATAAAAATTGTGTTCGAATTGCGCTTACAAAAATTAAACATGCACTTTGTAACATATATTTTTATATAAATTTACGTTTCATTAAAATTTTTTTATTAACATCTCATTTATCAATAAAAAACTCATATGTATTAGAAGTATGATTTATGGATGTACAATCTATAATAATAATGAGTAAAAAGATAAAAAAATTGTAAAATTATTTAAGAAACTAAGAAACCATTTTGTATAAGTAATTTGATACGCGAATTGTAGGTTGCGTTGTATGGACGGCAATAATACACTAAATTATGCAAGTATGGAGAAAAATTATTGATTGCGATATTAGTTTTATTTTGATTCATGGAAAAATACACTTCAATTTTTCGACATAAGTTTTTGCGTAATATATTAAATTAATTTCTTTTATAATGTTTATTCTTCATATAAATGAAATTTCGAGTTAAACTGAGAAATTTCCCTTCTTAATATAAAAAGGAATTCAGAGTGATAAAATATTCATCTCTTTCTTTTTTTATAGAGATATTTGGAATAGGCATTATTGTTTTATAATCTATTTCACACAAATGAAAATGTTAACTATTCACAATTGAGTTTCCTTTTAACACATGTTTTAATAAAACACAAATGATATGTGCAGCGTTGTTGGTAGGGTAATTCATACTTGTAAATTTGAACAATGTTTTTTAGTTTGCGATATTATTTGAGGTAAACTACTCAATGAAAAATTATTTGATTTCACCGGTTAAATAGTATTTTGTGATGAAAAATAAGCTTTGATTCTCAGTATGAAGATTGATATTGCTCGACAGATCTTAATTTCAATTAAAACGATACGTGTTCGTTTTAGTTAAGTCTTTTTAATGCAGATAAATTTTATTTCAAAAGTGAATCATATTGTACGGTAAAATACATTTATCAATCTAACACTCGTTCAGTGCTATGCACACCATGTCAAAAGTTAGAGAAAGCGAAATTCCCGCTCTAAAATTTATGAGTTGAATCGACTCGCCTAGTCATAGAAATATCCATTCTTAGTTTTATTTACTAATGTAAATGCATTTGTTAAAATTATATATTTTTATTTATGCGTTCATGAATAGCAAAAATCAATTTATAATTAAGTAACTTATGATGCTTTTATTTAACTTGCTTTTTACATCAGAGGAATTAGTTAAATAATCGCAGAACCATTAACGATTGGGAGTACTGTATCTTACAAATGTAGGATTTGAAGCCTGAAATTTGGTGATAAATTTGAAGCTATAAACATTATTAAGAGCTATATATTATTTGAGATTAGTATAGTATTTGTGCAATTCTGCTTACAAAAATCAGTACATATATGAAGATTAATTAAAAAGCGAATCTTAATTGTTTTTAAATGAGTAAAATATATTTAGTTTACTTTTAACTTCCATTTTATTGGATGTTTTATTAACTTGGCTCAGGGGTAAAACTTGGCACTTTGGAGAGCGTACCTGATATATGAAGTATTAGTGAACACGTATTGCACCTGGTTTCTAAATCCGTAAAATTACAGAGAAATTGATGAAAAGTCACCGGTTCTGAGATACTCTGTGATTATCAAAATACTCTGATTCTCTTTGCAAATTTTTTCTTTGGCAAATATTTAATTAATAAAAATTTTGATTTGATAAGCAATTTAATTCTCGCAAAAATATGCTTCCTTATAACTTTTCTGCAAATGTTGCTTAATTTAAGAACGTATCAACTAAATGTTTTTAATGTTGACGGTGACAGGTAAAATATTGTATTGTCGGTAGAATGATTCGAGTTGTATCGTAATCAGAGGATAGCAGAGAGAATTTATATGGACATAAAAAATATAACCAATATTACTTTTTGAAATGAAAAAAGGAACTCTGATCATTTGTAAATGTGTGCTTGATGAAATTATAAATGTTCCGAATTTAATACTCCTTTTCTATTGTTGTAAAACTAAATAATTTTAAATTTATTCTTGAGAGATGAAATAATTAACACCAGAAAAGAAGTTGCATTTCAACCAACAGTTAGACTTCAAGAAGAATTACATATTGAAAAACTAAGAAATATATCAATATAATCTTAAATGATGACAAGAAAAAAAAAACGAAAATTATAAATAAATTTAGCTTTTTTATGCAATTTAAGTGAAAGCATTAAAAATAATTATGGTAAAAATGTGTAGCTGAATGTGCGTTGATCATGACTTAGTTTTACTACAAGGATTGTCAAGCAATGAAATAGAAAGAAAAGTTACACATCAAGGAAAAGTAAGTACTTTTCAGCCAAACAACGTAAAAGAATTTTATATATTTTTTAAAAATATAACAGTTAATTGCAGTGTAACACAACTTAGTTAAACATTAAAGATATTGTCCCCAATTAAAAATTGTGATTAGAATATTTATGGATTCACACAGTATAGCGTAAGTACTAGTTCACAGTAAATTAAAGATGATAATTTATCTGAAGAATAGTAAAAAAAAAAAAAAATCCTCATCCCAAATATGTAAAAATATTTCCTGGTTTTGTCAATGAAACAGTTTCTTTTGAGCATTACAAATAAATAATATTAAAGAAAAGGGTTATGTGTAAGTTATCGTTGGGGTTAGGGTGCACAAGCTTTCAATTTTATGAGAGTGCTTCGATTTAGCTTAAAGGAAATAATAGTGAATTAGCAACAATATTTTATCAAATAAAATTTAAATTTTGATTTCTTTATCATATTAAAGCTGGGATCAAGATCGAAAGTCTTAGAATTAGCTTATCAGTCCCAGAATTATTAATTTACATAGAGAAGAGCAATTCTACCAGGGCATGTTTTACTCATTTTATACGTCATTTGTAAGCGTAAAGTATAATCGATTATAATTGAACTCGAATACCTTACCCTATTATAAGAAGACAGCGCTCTAACCAACCAGGCTGCTACAAATCTCTTTAATTTTATATAATGAATAATTTTAAATTTGCAAGGACAGTTGAACGTAGGACTCTGGTTAGAGTGCTTCCTACGTTCTGCTGATTCGAAATGAATTATATAGGAAATGATGAAATAGTGCAGCAGTGTGATTTCCATGATCAAAACAAATTCTGATCCTATATAATTTCCTTTTTTTAATTTAGAAATTTAATTCTACGGAGAAATATTTGTTGATTCATACATTAAATTTCTATTTATTTTTTTTATCAAATTTATTACTCACACAGATACATGTTACCTATATATTTTAATTAATTTATATTATTTTTACATTAACAAATAAATTATTTTTCATTAATGTTAAGTCGATAATCTGCAAACAATATTTTGGTCAAATTTTCGATTTTCCCTTTGTAGTCGTTTTTAGAGGAAAAAGAAACAAAAAAATATCAACATAACCTTTTGTAACCTTTCTTATTTAAAGTACATTTTGATCTTCTAGAATGTTTAATGAAAAATATTGAAAACGTAGATTTATTAAATATTAAATTTTTAATTACATTTAGAGCAGTGACAAATACAAATAAATTTTTTAAAACATATTTTGTTTTAAATTAATTTCTGTAAATTAAACGCTAAATTTTTATTTGAAATAGTTATATTTTAGGGTAAGAGAAGAAAGTATTGTAGAGAGATAGAATAATTACAATTTATCGATTATATGTGAAAGAAATACTTCTAATCTAATAGAAATACTAAATCTTGAAAGTTGTTTTTCGAGTTAAAATTAAATTCCGATAATCTTCCAAATATATAACGCTACTAATAAAACATTTCATTTTAAAAGGTATAATTCAATAATAATAAAGTCAGAGATGACATGTATAATATATAATTTAAAGATTTTTTATAACTTAACCAAATGATTAATTTGAAGATAAATGTTGATAAAAGAGTTATATGTAATGCAAGGATTATTGTTGTTATTACTTATGACACTTGGACAAGCCAAGCTCGCTCTAACGTTGACTTTACGAACTTAAGTCAGTAGTGCGTCTTTCATTTAACCAAAGCACATCGAAGGTAAGTGTTGTTCTGGTTAAAGATAAGACTTTCTACTAAACTCCTCCGATAGATGGCACCACCAGAGGATCAACTTATTTAATTTTGATATTGATCTGGAGGAGGAGGAAAGGTTTATTTTCAGTTATAGAAAACGAAATTTGTTCCTCTGACGAAATTTGCCATTAATATATCATAGATTTTATAAATATATCAACTTACCTCTGTGGATTATCACGAAATATTATTAAAGGTAAATATGCAAAATACAGCAATGTAAATATGATATTAACAATTTTGAGTTAGTTTAAAATTGTGTGCGAAATTATTTTTGTTAGAATAGAATATGAGGAAACATCTATAATACTTTGTGAGGAAAAAAAATTCAAATTCTTCCTCTTGCTGAAATATGTAATGTTAAAACAAATTTGTTGGTTCACTTGGCATTATAGAAAGAGAGATGATGTGTTGTGCCGAAATGATTTGCATGATCAAAGCTACGATTGAATCCAGCATAGTTGTTTTTCCTAAATAAGTAATTCTATTTAAAACTGTTTCAGCATCATTATATTATTTCTTTATTTATCCTGAAATGCTAACTTAAAACCATTAAGCAATAATTTCTAATAAGATGACGATATGTTATCCATTATTTGCTCACATTTCACAAGGACAGATATTTATAACACACTGGGGTCACAATTAAAAGAATTCACCTGTTTTTATCGAATTTCATGAAAAGAACTGAATGAAATGTAAAACCAGTACTTCGATGCTAAAATGCAAATCATGTACTTAGAATATGTAAACATACATTTAGGTGTGGCTGGTGACAGTACAGGAATATGCTGTAAGCACACTACAAAACACGTGTTTCGTTCGCTAGCTCACCTTGGCAATTTCTTGTTGTTTTTTTACAGCAATCTATTGAATTCGAATTTTAACTGTAACAATGAGAAATCCACAACGTTTAGATGATGTAACGAGGTCTCTAATTGTGGGGAGGCTCAAGGCAGGTCAGTCTCAAGTACAGATTAGTAGAGAATTCAGTTTAACGTCCAGTGTCACGTGCAATTTATGATAACAGTTCCAGAAGTTGGAACCTACTGAGAGAAAGCTTGGGCAAGGTTTTCCAAGAGCCACGTTTGCCGGAGTTGATTGCCAGTTGTTTATTATAGCAAGGCGTACAGCTACTTAGTTCTCTCTTGACTTGTAGGCGGCTACAGAGACCCTAGTTTCAAGGATGTCTATTTTCAGAAGACTTCATGAGAGAGAGAAGACTTGAGATTTGTGTCCCGCCCATATTTAAGAACAAGCTAATCTGCTTGGCATAGTGAAGGGAATAAAGGGTTTGGAGTATAGGTGAATGCGCGGCCGTTCTCTTCCTTAATGAGTACCGGTTCAGCCTATACAGAAATTTACGCTGTACATTCAACAATTGAAATTTACGCTGTAGTGAGAATAAGGACCCATCAACCTACCCTCCAGTATTTGCAAAATTGAATAGTATATCATCATGGCTTGGAGGTTTAATAGTATGGTAAGGAATCGTATTAAATAGCCGCTTGTTCCTCCATATCTTAGAAAGAAGCAATTAAACGGCTGTGAGTTACAGGAATAAGGTCTTGCAGTCCTATGTTTGAATTTTCACAGACGCAGTTGGCGCGGTGCTGATTTTAATGCATAGTTTTTTTTATTTGCAATGGCAGGGCAAATACAAGAAGTAACACAAATAAAACACATGAAAAATGACAAAGTAGACATGAGACGAAGACATCACATTACATAAACCTAAACGAGATGACCGATGTCATTGCTTCAAAAGTTCTCTGCATTTTTAATAAAATGATGATTCAGAGTTTCCATACCGTGCAAAAATGCGGTGGAGGTGGGTCCTATTCATTGGCTCCGCCAAGCTGCAAAGCAGACAGTCGGGTAAATTTAAGATGCCAATGCGTTGCAAGTGTTCATACAGTCGTACAGTTCATACGTAAGAGGCCATACAGTCGTGTCCAATCAAGAGTCGAAACTGTGCCTCAACTTCATGGTGTGGTCCATCCAGGATATTCAGAAGTTCATTTTCCATCGATTGGCTTTTATCATTTGTTGTAGCTTAGAAGTTCGAATTCTTTTAAAAACTTGGCTTAGATGTAGCTTTTTAGTGTGATAGGAAATCTGTGTATCTTGACTGAAAAAGTCCCGCGCCTCTCTTTGCGAAGAAGTCCAATGGTTATTGCAAAACCAAATAGAGTTCTCCTTAGTGATAAGTTTATAGAAAGTGAGGATATTCCTCGGAATGACAAACCAAGCAGATTTCCAAACTTCAATCCTATAGAATATGTCTGGGATGCTCTGGGGACAGCAACTGCAAGTTACCTCTCGATAACCATCGAGGTCTTGAAAACAGCACTGCTAAATGAATGGAACTATTTGCTATAGGAAATCGTAAGCTGCCTTATTTCAAGTATAAAAGCGAGCTGAGAGGATTTTATGTCTTTAAGAGAGGACTATATCCTCTATTAACCTATTTTCTTATTCTATTCTGCAACACCTGTTGCATGCCTTCCGACTCCAATGGGTATTGCGCATGATTATGCACCTGTTTTATAATTGTTGCATGATTAATTGTGTTTTGATGTAATAATGTATGTACATATCGCATATCATTGAGAAATAGGTCCAATAGTTCTAAGATAGTTGACTAAATCTGAAAACTATCTTTATTTTAATGATGAAATGAAATTTTTGATGGCAAAAAATAGGCATTAGTATGTCATAACTCTTTTAAATGTAGAATGTTATTTCGATGCAATATAACTAAAATTACTGAATACAAGTTCGTTATAGGAAATAACACTCTGGTGTTAAAATGATTCAATACTACAGGTTAGTCCTTAAAGTGCAGTCAGGTACTCTGACTACCCTGTCTAGTGGTCAGAGTACCTGACTAAGGATAAGGAGGTCTTGAATTTGAATCCCCGTTCAGGCATGGATGTCCTTTCTCTCTCTAACTATAGACTGTGTTTGTCCTTTCTTTGTATGAATGGGCTGTGAATTGTTGCTTACCCTATAAACGGGTACTTATGGCATGTGTTTACTGAGGAAATCGGACTCCACACCACAATATAGTTCAGTTGGAAAAGTGGAGCATCGCACCCCATGTTGCCAGCCTACCGGACACAAGACAACAACAACAATAGTCCTTGAAGTAGACATGGAATAGGAGATATTGAGACATTAATAATACTTTGTGGGATGAAATTTAAGCTTTGATCATCCATCCGAATGCGTATTATTATTTCTAAAACTATAAGTATAACGTTTTCCTTCCATCAATAAATTTAAAGAATTTATATTTTGGAGTAACAATTAAAGTACATCTTCGAGCTCAAAATGCTTTTTATTGCATTTTCATAACAGAATTATTTAGAGAAGTGCAACGGAGATAAATGAAGTAACGTGAATACTATTTTCAGTATTGAAAAATACTTTTCGATTCTTCGTGTAAATGCACGCTATTATGTGTCAAAAGTCTCATAAATTTAAAACTTAATATTGTTTTATAAGGAAAAATTTTGAAGGTGATCATGCTAGTTGGAAACAACATTATATGTAGTGTGCTCTGTGTTTCCATTCAACCAAAGTTTTTGTATCGAGTTTTATAGTGAAAGAAATAGTGAATAGATGATTTATACAGATGGTTTCCGTGATCAAAGTTAAGATCTGATTCCTTGTCAATCGCACACAATTTTGCTTAAAACTGCTTGAGTAATAATCCATTAATCTAATTATCTGCCGAAAAATTTCAAAATAAACGTAATAATTGAATTCGAAATATATATGTATATATAATCATATGTTTTAATTATAAGAATAGAATTATGCACTAATATTTAAATACAAACATAAATATATGTAAACCATAATTTACATTGAAATTCATTTGCTGGATTGGTACATTTCCATTATATTTAGTTGTTTAGTGACGGTAGAAAGTATTCATAAATTTGCAATACTAAGTTTTATTTATTTAACTTAAATAAGCATAAAGACTTTTTCGACACCACAGAAATTAGCAAAATGGTACCACTATACAAGCAATTTATAATACTTAAAAGGAAACTACATAAAATTATGTTAATAAAATAAAAAGCAGTTACACGAAAGAAAGTACCATTTTCTGCATTCTTATTGCGAACATTTTAGAATTACCACCATACAGTTATCAACATTTTAAAAATAACTTTTTAGCAAATAAAGTTTTTAAGATAATTTTTAAAATAACAAAGCAAATAAAGTAAACTAATTCCAAGTGACCGTTTTATTTGTTCTCAGGCATGCTAAGTGATGATTTTACGAATCTAAGTTATTTTGAAAGAACAAATTTATTGATTTTTAACATGCTATTGCCATGTTTATCTGTAAAAATTATTAATGCCAATTATTTATAGTTTTACTAACTTATAGTTAATAATTTTCAAATAATTAAATAAAAACAATTATTATTAATTTTGAGAATCAGAGAATATCTATGCTTTTTTATACTCAGGATAATACATATTAGTAGTTTCTTAAGCTAAATTTAAAAATTGGTAACCTAACATTCTCCACTTTTCCTTATAAAATTCAAGAATGAGGTACATTTCTGCAATCAACTATTTCGTCATTTTAACTGTTGAGCGGAAAATTATCCATAATTATTCAACTATTATTAGTTTATCCTTGTATCATTCAGAATATCTAAAATAAGTGAAACCATTAATGAAATAAAATATTTTAAGTATTGCATAAGACATAAAAGTAACTCTAAAAAAGAAGCATCCGGAAATGAAGAAGGTGCCTCGAAGTCAATAACTTTTTCTTGTATTAACCAATAAATAAGTTAATAATAGAGTGAATAAATTAAAACCAAAAACGACCAAATTTATGAGAGTATTTATGAGAGTATTTTATAAAAAATACAATGTAATTAGAGCTATCCTTCAAAAAAAAGTTGGAATGGAAAGAAAAATAAATTTCTAGTTGGGTTTAATTCAAATTAAACTATTTCCTAGCATGCATTTTATATATTTTCTATCATTTAACATGTATCATTTGTTACATAATTTAATGTTTTCTAGTACTTAATAGCTTTTTGAAAACTTTTTTTAAGAGATTTTGTTTCTCTGTAAGAAAAAATCGTCAGCATGGAAACTATATTCTTGCGAATATATCTTTGGAGGTTTAAATTATCATGTGATATTTACAATTTTATTCATTTTCAAAATGATATTTTAGAAATGGCAATGTTTTGAAGGACGCGTTTTCGCTGTTTCCAAAGATGCTAATTCTAATTCTTTAATACAGAAAATTATAATGAAAGAATTATGACTTTTCTGTATCTAAAGCCATTATTGAAAATAAAATAATTAAAAATTGGAAAAAATTGTCATTATTTGTTATCTAGTAGAGAAATTCTTCCACTTATAAGAGAGATCGTTAATGATAAAAACACTGCAGTTCAAAAGAATATTGAAATACTTTAAGCTACACAATTTCAGTTTAAATACAACTGTTTTTCTATTTAATTTAATTGTATTAAATGTGTTAATTAAGTTATAAATTTAGTGTTCATTGTTCAGATAAAAAATATTGTTTAGGTTAAAAATATAATGTTCATTTTCTTTCTCAGATTTACACTACGAGCGAAGAACGCACTAAGGAATTTTCTTGCAAAAAATATATGCCATGGGAAAAATGGAAAAATTATGCAGAGCAATCAATACAACTTGTGTCTTTTCAAGAGATTGCAATAAAAACACGTTAAACTTATTATCATAAAAAAAGAAAAAATTTTGTTACACGTCAAAGAATCAAAGGAAAGATTTTCTGTAGGATTTATGATTGGCAATGGTTTTTCAAAGAACGGCAAAATAAAAGTAAAAACAGTTTACAAAAAAGTCCTAATAAACTTTGGGCAATATCAAGAGTACATATTTACACCATTTTTAAATTTGAGTTGGCAAATATTTAGAAAAAATATCATCCTTTGAACTGAATCAAGAGAAAGCAAACAAAGGAATAACACAATTCTCAACGGATTTTTTTAAATAAAAAAATGGAACATGAAATGGGAATTAAAATTTTTAATTTCCATTTCATGTATCATTACCCTACTAAATCTGATGATGTATCACTGATAGATATTTTTTATTTTGGACATTAAAATAACTAACTACTGACCAACAAGGCATTTCGAACTTTGGAAAGTCGTTGAAGACTCTAGTGGAAACAAATTTCTTTTTCCGATATTATGAAAAGTATTATTGGTATAAGAATCACGATTTCGAATTACACTTAATATCAAATTCTAACAAACTGAGCATTTAAAACACAAAATGCAAACGTAATTTTTCTATAAACTAAAACTATGTAGACAGTCTCTGTACATAGTTTAATTTAAAGCAAAATATTCTCAGGTATATACAGATTTACATTTATCTGTATATTAAAAAGTTATGATTTCAAACTCTTCAGCAAAATGTGAGAAATGACTCCTTAAATGCCTTCGTCGGAAATTTTATGGCATATTTAGAATTAAATAGCGTAATTAGTCTCACTTACTCGCTCGTGAAATTAAATTGAATAGGAGGAAAACTCAAGACCGAGATATTACTCTGAAGTACAAAATTTCATTTATTGCATGAAAATGAAATCCTTTCCTAGTTCGTGAGTACATTTGAGTAGAGGAGGATTCTCGCTTTCAAGAATAGCTGATTGTAGCTTAGTCTTATAGTACGTAAAACAATAAAATAGTTTCGAAGATTGCATTTAGAATTAAAATAATACGATTATTGCTGTTTTAAATAATTTGCACCTCTGTTGTTGATGTTGTGTTGGATTATACAATTTCTAAGAGAAAAAGCAGTTGTTGCTTTCTGCAACCTGAATTTACATGAATAAATTTTTTGATTGCATGAATAAACTTTAAAAAATACATTTGAATCGTAGTGTTCATAAATAATTCATTTTAAAATTCATTAATTGTTTAGAGACAATTTAATTTTTTGAATATCATATAATATTATTTTGCAACAGCGGATCAGCCTCTGGCATCGGTGTTCAAAATATTGGTCAACATTGAGAGAATATCTTCGTGCTATTTGGAATCCTAAGAAAGGCTTATTATTCCCAGCTTCTGATAAATACGAGCACGATTATAAGTATTGTTATCGGATCATATACACAAATCAAATATTCACAAAAAATGAAAATAAGAGAGGATTTAATCTTCCAATCAAATGAATGGATCAGACATTTAAAAGCACCAAACATTATCGAATGAAATACTGTATGTTTTAGTGAGTACTTTCTTAAAAGTAAAAAAAGTTGATATGAAACAATAATTTAATTTTTGAATTGTAGCAATTCATGCAAGTATTGTAAATTTCCCCAAATTTTTTATCTTCCGTATTTCAGCAGTTTGGTTTCTACGTTAAGTTTTTACTATTAAATCACTATTAATTCTTTAAAACTTTGTCATTACTTTGAGTTCTAAACTGCATACAAGACGATGTGCAATATTGCACTCAATTATCTTATAACGTTTCACAAGATATCTCTTATGACTATAAATGCTTACAATATTTTAACAATTATGCGATACAAACGAAAGGTTATTCTTAAAATATTTTTTGTTCATAGTACCTAATTGGGTTGGCGAGCATATATAGAAAAGCACAAGGTTGGGCGCTCCTGCTTCAGAATCATTAAAGGGTCCAACACTATCAAATCTGACAACTAATCTGAAAAGATTATGGACGGAGTTTTCCCTAGGTATTATCATGATTGCTATTCTATGATTAAAAATCAGTTTAAAATTTTTTATTTCATTGGTGTTATGCAATTTATTTCTCCTTTTTATAAATGCAAATATTTATTTTTATATTTCTTAATCCTTTTTATTAATGAAGTGCTAAACTCACAGGAATGAAACTAAATTTCATTCGGAGACATTTTATGCATAAGAGCAAAGTTCTATATGCAGCGTTAATAGTAGGTAATATACCTGTTCAAAAATAACAAAAAAGAATACATGCTTTATTTCAAGTTTTATTCTACATCAGTAACAAAAGTAAAATGAAGGTGGTATTATTTACTTTTGAGAAAAGAATTTTTCGCTTGCAGAAGTCAATGTCTTTCTAGTCTTCATTCTGGAGATAAGTTTCAAGTTATTAAGAATATTAGAAGTTGTTATTTCAAACTAGTAATCGGTTCTCATTTCTGCTAATAAAAGTCAATAAATTTAGATGTTTTTACTCAAACAAGTGAATTAACCTCTTAATTCTTTTAAACTTTATTATGAATAAAATATTTTAGCTTTTAAATTCTTTCTTTATTCGAAGTTGATGCAGTGGTATGGGAAGAGCTCCTGCTATATCTGAACCCGGTCAATGAGCATTGAGCTCTGTTTCGAAATCAGTAGAATTACAGAGAGGAAATGATGATAAATCACCGGGTCTGAGATATATTCTATGATGAATAAAACATACTCTGACTTTCTCTCTACAAATATTTTCTTTGGTTAATAATTAATGAGACATGTAAACATATATAAAAATGTTTTTTTTACTCATATAATATGCATTATTGTAACATTAATACAAAAATTGCTTCATTTGGAAGTGTTATAAGTAAATAATTATAATATCAGTAACTACTGAAATATGGTGTTGTGAATACATAATTCTATGATTTGATGCATTAATAGTAGTAAAAAAGAGTTTCGTTTTCACCAAAGATTATTTCATGTATAATTTTAGTTTGAAGCATTAAGAAATACCTAAATGGTTTTTAATGACGATGTAAAATTTAATATTAGAAAATTATAGTTTATGATGTGTAGCGTTTTGTGACACAATTCCCAGTTTGGTCATTATAATAATTTATTCTTGAAGTGTGATATGAATAATGGCGTATGGCACATCAATCAACACAAATATTTATCCACAACCATAGCACATAATAGTTATTTCAAAAATTTGAAAATATCATTTTTAATTTTGAGATGAATTAATAAATAAAATTAATGAGAAAAATTAATCAACGTGTGAAATCTTGCATTGTGATTAGAGAGTACGTGGCTGCAGACTTGAAGAATGGAGAGAAAGGAAAACAACATCTAAGAAGGCATTATTTGTAAAAAATGAAAACTTTTCATCAGGCGAAATATTTTACAGTGATAAATATTTTTGTAAATTAAACAGTTCTATTTGATATAAATAATAAAATTAATAAGAACAATAGATGTAAGATATCATTGTTTTTCACATGCGGGAGCTCACGATTTAATTGAAGATTGCTGTTATTTAATTAAAAGGACAAGTGATAAAACGAGAACACTTTTAGCGCCAAAAAATATGAATTCTGATTATTTGTCCAAATATTCTTTTATATGTAATATCATTTTGTAAGCATAAATTTTAATTTCCAAGAATTTTATAAATAATTTCTGGATATTCTTTCGATATCAATATAAAATTTTAAATGAACGTTAATATCTTGGGAAAATTCAGATGTGTTATGGATAAAGTGGTATGTATATATATCCTTTTTCATAAATGCTGCGAGGAAAACTTAAATTCTGAATGTTGGTTCAGAATTTAAGTTTTCCTCGCAGCATTTATGTTGGTTCGCGTCCAGGAAGTGATGAAGTTCTATCGATTTGATATTCTGTGATGAAATATGAACTCTGATCCCCTTTATTTTAATTTTTTTTAAAAATATTATTGAATGGTTCGATAAAGTGTGAATACCGAAGAATATTGAAAAAAAGTTTCTGCATTATGTCATGGGTTATATTCAATTTGATTAGAAATAAGTAAATAATTAAAGATTTTTAATGACATATTAATTGAAATTTAGTGGGAAAAATGTATGGATGGATATTTATTAAAAAGTAGATCCTGAAAGAAAGAAGTGAATAAATTAAATTATTACATGGTGATTAGTAAAACTAATATTTAAAGTGCGGGCAAAGAAATATTTAAAATATTACAGCAGATTTTCTCATAAGCTTATATTATTTCTTTTTATATTTGAAAAAGGCTATACTGAATCTGAATTTAAAAATAACTAAATTTTAAATTCTCGTGCAGAAGTTGAAATACAGCATTGGGGTTAACGCTGCTGTGTGCTGATGATGTCGAATGTCGGTTCGTGTCCAGGAAGTGATGAAGTTCTATCGATTTGATATTCTGTGGTGAAATATGAACTCTCATCCTCTTTATTGTAATTTTGTTAAAAAATATTATTGAATGGTTCGATAAAGTGTGAAAACCGAAGAATATTGAAAAAAAGTTACTGTATTATGTCATGGGTTATATTCAATTTGATTAGAAATAAGTAAATAATTAAAGATTTTTAATGACATATTAATTGAAATTTAGTGCGAAAAATTTATGGATTTTTATTAAAAATTAGATCCTGAAAGAAGTGAATTAATTAATTTAATACACGATGATTAGTAAAATTAATATTTAAAGTGCGGGCAAAGAAATATATAAAATATTACAGCAGATTTTGTAATAAGCTAATATTATTTCTTTTTATTGAAGTGAATAACTAGCGTGCTCAAGTAAATACAGGATAATTAAAATCAATAGGCTTTTATTGCGAACTAAAATCAGACAAGCAACACACTTGCCATCTCACTCTGCCTGTCTGGCGAGTGAAAACCAACAGGCTATATATACAGGTAAAAATATCTTCTGATTGGTTGGTGACAATAAATATTTACATAAAATTAAAATAAGCACAGGAATCATATGCGGAAAGAAAAGTTCGTTCTAGAAGGAGAGTCACGCACATGCGGCTCTGTAGTGCGAATCGAATACTGCACATTCGTTCACTACAGTACTCTCCCGTCAGTCCAGTTGCTGCAGGGATGGCAACGGGAAACGGAACCGGACTCTACGTCCAGAGCGAGTCGTGGTGGTGAGGTTGTCGGCCGTGCACGGAACTGGACGAATGTTTGAAGATGGTGTTGGTGCAGAGTGATCGATCAAGGTATGTGCTGGCTTCAGACGATCGATAGAAATTGAAGATTTCTTTCCTTTGATCATTAATGTAAAAAACTTAGGAGTTCTGTGAACGACAAGAAAGGGACCATCATACGGCTGCTCCAAAGGTCGGCGTACAGCATCCTGTCGGACAAAGACATGTGATGTAGTGTTGAGGTCTTTGTGGATAAAAGTAGTTGCTGATGAATGCCTCGAAGCAGGTACTGGACGTAACAATCGGACGTGGTTCCGAAGCTTAGCAAGAAAGTCGGAAACAGGCAGTGCGGAACGGCTGGTTGTATCCCGGACGAATTCTCCTGGCAAACGGAGTGTCGAGCCGTAGACCAGTTCTGCTGCCGATGTGCCAAGATCTTCCTTCACCGCACAGCGGATTCCGAGAAGTATCGATGGGAGCACTTTTACCCAATTTGCAGGATCTGTACACTTAATTGCAGTCTTCAATTGGCGGTGCAGTCGTTCAACCATGCCATTCGAAACAGGGTTGTAGGCAGTAGTCCTCAGCTTTTCAGCTCCTAATAACTTAGAAAAAGAATGAAAAAGTTCGCTTTCGAACTGCCTGCCTTGATCTGTTATCAAGATTTGAGGGGCTCCAAATCTAGATACCCAACCTGAATAGAAAGCTTCTGCGACTGATTCAGCAGAAATGTTGTCGATAGGGTAAGCTTCCGGCCATCGAGAGAATCTGTCGATGCAAGTTAAACAGTAACGATAGCCCTGAGATGGCGGAAGTGGCCCCACAATGTCGATATGCACAACACGAAAGCGGTCACTTGGTAACGGATAATCACCAATGGGAGAATGAGTATGGCGATGAATTTTAGATTTTTGGCATGGTAAGCATGCTCTCACCCATTCTTTGCAGTCTGTCTTGACAGTTGGCCAGAGAAACTTAGAAGTAATAAGCTTGGTCGTGGCACTCACTCCCGGATGGGACAGACCATGCATCATATCGAAAACTTTTCGAGTGAAACTAAATGGAACGATAGGTCGAACAACACTGGTCGACACATCACAAAAAAGAGAAGTAGAGTTTGAAGATAAAGGAAAAGATTTAATTTTCAAAGAATTGTTTTTAAGAAAATCTTGTAAGGAGGTATCATGAGATTGTTCTTTAGCCATTTCTTCATAATCGATTGTGGTAGGAAATGAAAAAGCATGAATTCTAGAAAGTGCGTCGGCTACGCAATTTTCGCTACCGGAGACATGACGGATATCAGTCGAAAACTGACTAATGAATTCCAAGTGCCTCAGCTGTCTAGGAGAGGTTTTCTCAGCTTTCTGACGAAACGCAAAAGTAATGGGTTTGTGGTCAGTGAAAACGGTGAACTCTCGACCCTCAAGCATGTGCCTGAAGTGACGGATAGTGGAATAAATTGCTAGCAACTCTCGATCGTAGGTACTATAACGCGTCTCGGAAGGGGTAAGCTTTCGAGAGAAAAAAGCCAAAGGCTGAAGATCGCCACGTTTGGATAATTGGTGAAGAACACCACCAATAGCGACTTCAGACGCATCTACCATGAGTGATAGAGGAGCGTTTTGACGAGGATGGTAAAGCATGGTACGATGAGCAAGTTGTTTTTTGCAGTTTTGAAATGCTTCGTTGGCCTCGTCCGTCCAAGTAATTTGGGTTTTATCAGCTTTTTTCTTTTTACCTTTCAGTAAAGCGTGTAAAGGGGTTTGTAAGAAAGCAGCATTAGGGATGAACCTATGATAGAAATTTATCATCGCGAGAAATCTGCGCAGTTCCTGTACATTTTTTGGCTGAGGGTAGTTTTGTAAAGTTTGTACTTTAGAATCTGAAGGTCTTATGCCATCAGCCGAGACAATTACTCCTAAAAATAATAATTCTTTTTCTCCAAAAATGCATTTATTTGAATTTAAGACAATGTTATGTAGGCTTAGTCGTTCAAAAACTGTTTTTAGGTCCGTAAGGTGTTCTGCTTCATTAGTTGAAGCGACAAGAACATCGTCCAAGTATGTAAAACAACAGTCTAAGCCTCTTAGTACCTCATCCATATGCCTCTGAAAAGTTTGGGCTGCATTTCTCAAACCAAAGGTCATGTAGTTAAATTCGAAAAGTCCTATGGGAGTAATTACCGCTGTTTTTGGAATATCCGCTTTTCGGACAGGTATCTGATGATACGCTTTCACTAAATCCAATTTGGAAAAAATTGTTTTACCTGCTAATCCAGCATTAAAATCATGGATGTGGGGAATTGGATAGCGATCAGGGATGGTAACACTGTTTAATCGGCGGTAGTCACCACAAATTCTCCAGGTCCCATCGTTTTTAGGAACCATGTGGATTGGACTCGACCATGGGCTTTTTGACGGTTTACAGATGCCTTGTTTAATAAATGCAGAAAATTCTTTTTTGAGTGCGGCTAACTTATCTGGTGACAAACGTCGTGCTTTAGAGGCTATAGGGGGACCATTTGTATGTATATAGTGAGTTACAGCGGAGTTTTGATTGTCTTTACTAATGAAAGGTAGCGTTAATTTAGGATATTGCGAAAGTAGTTTAATGTACTTTGTAGTGTTGGCAAGTGTTGTAATACCTAATGATGGGCCATGTGCCGCTTTACCGCTTGAAGTTACGAACATAGTTTGGTCCATAATTCGCCGATTACGGATATCGACCAATATACCAAACCGCTCTAAGAAATCAGCACCTAAAATGGCGTGGTCAACATCAGCAATAAGGAATGTCCAAGTATAGGTCATGTTAAGCCCAATGTTAACTTTCAATTTCTTGCTGCCATAGGTGTTAATGCAAGTACCGTTAGCGGCGTAAAGCGTAGGTTGAGATGGTTGTAAAAATTTATTGGTATGCATCTTTGATCGGGGAAAAACTGAGACGGCAGCACCACTGTCTATTAAGTACCGAGTACCGGTAACTCTGTCATAAACAAAAAGACGACTGACTCCTCGACCGTTATCTGTCGTCGCCGAAACAGATGGGTCTACTAGTTTTCCTGATAAGAGCAAGGTTTTTTGCATTTACCTGCAAGAGCTTTGAACCGCCTATGGTACCAACAAATTTTCCTGGCTTCATTCGAGGGAGAACGATGTCTAGAATGAGACCGACGACGATTGTACCTATTCTTACTAACGTTGCGCTGGCGTGTCAGCTTGTTAACAGAAAGCGTGAGGGCTGCAACTTGCTTAGTTAAAACACTAATGGAATTTTCACAGTCACTACTGCTGCATGCGGTATTTGGAGAGACAGCATTAATGGCGGCAAGACCTGAAACTTCGGAAATTTTATCCGCGATTTTCGCGAGACCGTCTAAGTTTTCTAGACTTACAGAAAGTATCTGTTGCATATGCACGGGCAAACGTTGTAACCATAAGGCGCGAATGCCTTCGTCAGTCATTTGGCCGGATGCAAGATTTTGCATTTCGTGTAGCAATTGGGAAGGTCGTTTGTCTCCTAAGGAAATGTCTTGAAACAATGATCTTAAACGAGCTGTTTCAGTCTCCGCAAAATGGTCAATAATACGTTTTTTAAGAATAGCATAAGATTGCTCTGAAGGTGGGGTTTTAATTATGTCCGCCACACATTGGAGAACGTCTGAGTCTAAAGCAGAAACAACACTTAGAAATTTAGTGACATTAGCTGTAATACCAGATATGGTAAACGAAGATTCCAGTTGACAAAACCACAACTCGGGATTTTGTTTCCAAAATGGCGGTGGACGAAAAGCGATACGGGAAAGTTCCGGCTGCGGAAAATTTCCATCCGTAACAGAAATTGCTGACTTTTCCTGAGCAGTCATAATGTAACAAAACAAGTAATAGCAATGTAAGAAGTAGAAAAACTAAGTAATATGAAAAATACTTATACAAGTTACGAATAAGAAAATAGTGGTAGTCAACCGAAAAGAAATTTTAACGAAACAATTCGTACAAAAAGGTATATTGAAATAAGATTTTCACCTGTGCGTCATTTTTCCACGTCCGGGTCGCCATTGAAGTGAATAACTAGCGTGCTCAAGTAAATACAGGATAATTAAAATCAATAGGCTTTTATTGCGAACTAAAATCAGACAAGCAACACACTTGCCATCTCACTCTGCCTGTCTGGCGAGTGAAAACCAACAGGCTATATATACAGGTAAAAATATCTTCTGATTGGTTGGTGACAATAAATATTTACATAAAATTATAATAAGCACAGGAATCATATGCGGAAAGAAAAGTTCGTTCTAGAAGGAGAGTCACGCACATGCGGCTCTGTAGTGCGAATCGAATACTGCACATTCGTTCACTACATTATTTTTGAAAAAGGCTATACTGAATCTGTATTTAAAATTAACTAAATTTTAAATTCTCCTGCTCTTGTCGAAATACAGCATAGGGGTTAACGCTGCTGTGTGCTTATGATGGCGAATGTTGGTTCGCGTCGAGGAAGTGATGAAGCTCCATTTCTTTGATATTCTGTGATGAAATATAAATTCTGATCCTCGTTGTTGTTATATTTTAAAATATGTGTTAATTAAATTGTTTGCTGAAGCGTGAAGACCGAAGTTGCCTATTTTGAATAAAATAATGAAGTAATACAAGTATGTGATATTCAGCTACCAAAAGAGTATATATAAATCTTCTATAATCGAGATATACAGCTTTGTGTGTTAAGACTTTTGCAAGTTATGTTCAATGATATTAATTTTGTTAAATAGTTTCAAATTTTTGACAGGTAAAAGGGAGTAACCTGTTTAAAATTTAAGGGCTCCTTCTTATAAAAGTGACAGTACACAAGAAGACAGCTCATAAAAGTGACAATACACAAGAAGAGAATTTTAATTCTCATCACCAGATATCAAACAAATGAGCCTCAGTGAAATAAATAGATTTTAAATTTGAGTGATGATGGAGTTGATATTTTGATTGTAGTTAGGGGGGAAAGAGGGAATGTGCTTGACCGTCGGTTTATCTTGTATTGAAATATTCGGTGGAATTTTTGAAATTCGCTCTTTCTGATGCTATGAGTAGAACTGTCCTTTTTGATCAACTGTCTTCAATTTTTTCAAGTTTTTCTGTGAATAAACTTTTATACAGTAGGTACACCCATGGGAAATATTTTATGTGAGGCATGGTATCGATATTAAAGAAACATTTGGTTTCAAAATTTAATTACAATGTTTAAATTGTAATTCTGCAATAGTTTCCAACTATAGTTTTTAAGAGTTTGCATCATGTGTTTTTCGAAAACAAGGAGTATGCTTCTGATGTAGTTCATAAATTTCATGGTATAAGGAATCTACTAGGGAGAAGGAATTTACACCGAATTAATGACTTCAAGAAATATCCAATCCATTCTGGAGTGAGAGGAAAATTAGAAATTCAACTTCGAAGATGCCATATGTATGACACACCGATGCTTGTTGATGCTGTGAAGACAGCTGCTGATGCTCAGTCACAGACATGAAAATTTAGGAGCAGTAGCGTGCATGCAGTTTATGGACGGACAGTCTCTTCAAACCGTCCGTGAAGTACTCACAAATAAAATGCACTACACTCCTTACAAAAAATTTATCTTCAGGAACGAGTCACTAACTAGTCTAACTAACTAGTCTTTCATCTTCCGAAACTTTTTCCCCAAAACAAAAATAATCATTTGAGATAATCAAAAATAAAAATATGAGAACTACATGAAACCAACACACACACACACACACACACACACACACACACACACACACACACACACACACACACACACACACACACACACACACACACACACACACACACACACACACACACACACACACACACACACACACACACACACACACATATATATATATATATATATATATATATAATAATTATTTTATATTGTTCCAACGTAATTTTATAATGAATAGAGAATTCTACTTTCAATTCAATGAAGCTAAGTAAATTTAAGTTCTTACGTGGTGAGTGATGTATTGCATTGTGGTCAAAGTTCTCCCTCATCTTTGGTTTGAGTAGAATAAAAAAATTGGATATTTATGTAAATATGATGTATGGTAAAAAAATACATTTCAGTACTGTATAAATTTTTTCTCTAAATAAATTTTTTTTTCAATGACAGTAATTATTTAGGTAAACATGAAAATGTAATAAATCAAAATTTGAAATTACCTATATAATTTCTCCGAAAAATGTATATTATCTCAATCTATTTCTTATCTATGTAATATTTTATTTAAAATTCTGAAAAACTATTTAATTTTAAATTTGCAGGAGACATGTATTTCAGTGGAATTATGGAAGAAATGATGATTATTCCGTCATTTGATGCATTGTAATTAAATGTATGATCTGATATAAGTAATTTTTTTATTACTTACACATACACACATATCATTAGCATATTAAAATTTAATTTTAATGCTATTAAATCTACATTGAAATTTCTCCCTGGATACAAGATAAATCTTCATTAAAACTGATTTATACATACGATGCATTTTACTCATACAGTCGGTCTAATAAATGTGTGAGCACCGGTACCCTTTCGAATTTCGATCACATCGGAAAATGCGGATCTTTGAAAAGAACGAAACACACGTGAAATTCAAATTAAATCCGAACGAGTATTTCTTGTATCACGTAAAATTAAAACTAGGCGAACGATTGTAGATTCTGAAATCAAGATGTCACGTACTTGGAAAAAGACAAATTTCACAAGCGTTGCGTGCGTCCTGTCAAGTCCGTTGCTCCTCTGACCAGATGTGTCTTTCGCCGTGTACGGAAATGATAAAATATGAAATATGTTTCACGTTTCATATTTCAAATTTCGAACCTTTCGGTTTAAAAAGAGACGGCATTTCGCTCGAGCTTCAGTTCCACCGAGTCTTTTCCCATTGAACCCAGTGGTCTTGGTTATCGAACGGTCTCACAGCAATCGTGCTACTTTATTCACATATAATAAAGAGGTCGACGGAAACTAAACAATGGATACGATTTGCGCGATCATGGACATGGACGGATTCGCACACGATGGAAATTTCTTGTGTCGAGAACTCGGACTGATTGAAGCCACCAACGAAAATCCAGTTCCGTACGGATTTCGATTCGACCTATGTGACATTTATCTGAGTCCGAAAGATTGGCGGACTGCAAAATATGGCAGCAAACGAATTCACGGACTGAGATTTCGACCCGACTCTAACGAACGGGACGTCAAGCCATTGAACGAGCTCGAAGACATTGTGGAATCGTTTTACAACGAAACGAAAAACGCAAATAAAGATGTCGTGGCATACAAAGGCGGTCGAAACGAAAAAGAACTATTGGACGCTTTAAATATTCCAAATACCAATTTGGAAATCCACGGTTGTCCGAAATTCAACGTGTTGGCGAATCAAGAAGACTACAGAAAATGGCAATGCAATTGGCACACGGAAATTATGGAATCGGAAAAATGTCATTGTGCTATGGTCAAAGTGTTTGTTTTCAACAGGTTCGTTCAAAACGAATTAATGCGACGATAATCGTTGAAACAATTGTCACAACAAACGTTTGTCGTTGAAAAGAATATCCAAAGATTTTCATGTTGATAACGACTTCCTGCTTGTCATGTATAAAAGGGAAGAGTCGAACCAAAACGTGTCACAATTGCTTCTCAGTTTTCAAAGCGTGCGAATTGTTTTCTTCTCTTACGAAAATGAGTTTCAGTACAAATTACGTTGCAAGACTAAAGACTATTCAAAACGACAAGTGCGAAACAGTTGCCAGTGAATTGCAATTCATTAGCGTTGTGGACGGATCCAAGATATCGGTCTTGTCCGCATTGACGTCTTTCCAACTGCCAAAGACAAATGACGACGACGTGAAAAGATTCGTTGTACCATTCAATGAAATTGGAAACTTTTTAAAAGAACATTTATTTCAAGAAGAAATAATAATTGCAAGCGATCAGCCATGGACATTAAGCTATTTGCGATGCTACCTTCCATTGGTTCAACATTTTCCAAAGCACATCATTGACGAACTTTTAAAATTCGACTAGTCGGCCTGTGGAAATGGTTAGCCCTTTAGCCATCGTAATAAAAAATAAATTAAAGGGGTAAAAAAATCGCAGAGAGCAGCACATATGTGCGCTGCTCTCTGCGATTTTTTTACGACACACAACGAACCAATTTTGGAACGATTGTCACAACAAGTTTTTTTCTTTTCTTTTCTAACGTACGCCGTTGAAAACAAGAGCCAAAGATAATCATGTTGATAAAGACTCGTCTCGTATAAAAAGGAACAGTCGAACATTAAATTTGGAACGTCGATCGTCACAAGTTTTCTTTTCTAGCGTACGACGTTGAAAACAAGAGCCAAAGATCTTCATGTTGATAACAACTTCCGGCTTGTCCTGTATAAAAGGAAGAGTCGAAACGGATGCTTCTCACATTTTCTTCTCAGCTTTCAACACGTTCAGATCGTTTTTATTTTCTCTTCTCCGTTTAGAACATGTCAGTGAACGTGAATTTTGTGGCAAGAATCAAGTTGATTCAAGAAGCCGGCGAAACTGTTGCTGGTGAATTAGAATTCACGAGCACATTCGACGGAGACAAGATCTCAGTCGTGTCCGGCTTGAGTTTTTTCGAAATGCCAAAGACAAACGACGGTCGAAAATTCGTCGTTCCCATCAAAGATTTGGACGAATTCTTGAAGGACCACTTGTACCAAAAATATCTGAAAGGAGACGATGGCTGGGAGTCCAGCATCGCCAGTGACGAGCCATGGACAGTCAGTTATCTTCGAAACATATTGCCAGCCGTGTTTTATTTTCCCAAGGCAACGATTGAAGAACTGCTGAAAATCTAAGAACGTGCGTGCCTTGAAAGGTTAGCCCTTTAGCCTTAGAAATTAAAGGGGTAAAAAATTCGCAGAGAGTTGCACTCGTGTGCGCTCTCTGCGAATTTTTTACGACGCACAATTAACCAAGAATGGGACACGTTCATTTAATTTCTCAATGCCAAAAGAAGACGTTCGACTGGTTTCTTCACAGACTTGATTCATGTCATTCGTGAAAGAATTGCGCTTCTTGGCCACACGATCAGTTGGGACCAGTTCTCAAGATTCTGCTACTTTATTCGTGAGCCGCGTCGGAACAATAAAGGAATACGCGTCGTACAAACAGTTTCAGAATATCCAGGAATTCGGAAACAAGCTTCTGTGTAAAACTCACGTTCCTTGTGCCACTGATTCAATTGAAACCGTGTGGTGGAGAACGTGTCAATCGAAACGATCAAGTCGTCCATAAACGAAACTCGTTTAAGATGGCCACCCAGATTTTGGGAAAATGAAACGAGCGATCATCTCGACAAGAATAAAGACACACGTGGACGTTTGCAAGGACCACGATACGACCAACGAGCATACCAGATCACAAGCTTCTTCAAACGGTGGACTCTCAGCAAGAATCAAGAGACACGAGTCGCTCGTCAGCGGACGAAGCGTGAAGACCATTTACACAGGCCACCGTATGCCCAAGCATTAGAAAATGGAACTCGAATGCTGTTTCGGAAGAAGCGCTTGAGCTGAGGCTCAGCAAGAATCAAGAGACACCAGTCACTCGTCGGCGGACGAAGCCTGAAGAACATTTACATAGGCCACCGTATGCCCAAGCTTTGGAAAAACGGAACGCTATTTCGGAAGAAGCACTTGTGCTAAAGATTACACGTCTCTCAGCAAGAATCAAGAGACACCAGTTGCTCGTCAGCGGACGAAGCGTCAAGAACATTTACAGAGGCCACCCAAGCTTTGTTTCGGAAGAAGCGCTAGTGCTGAGGCTCAGCAAGAATCAAGAGACAACAGTCGCTCGTCAGCGAACGAAGCGTGAAGAACATTTACAGAGGCCACCGTATGCCCAAGCTTTAGAAAACGGAACTCGAATGCTGTTTTGGAAGAAGCGCTTGTGCTAAAGATTACACGTGACGATTCTCTCAGCAAGAATCAAGAGACACCAGTTGCTCGTCAGCGGACGAAGCGTCAAGAACATTTACAATGGCCACCGTACGCCCAAGCTTTGTTTCGGAAGACCATTTCCAGAATCCGTTGCTTTCGCCAGAACGAATACAATCCTATAGATGAGAATAGTTCTTCAATGGACGTGTAGAATAAGCAGAGAATCAAGTACGAAAGACGTGTCAGAAGAATTGTAATAAAACAAGACAATAGAACTGAGAACTAGAACTAAAGAGAATATTGGAACGAGAAAAGAAAATAGTATACAAGTAAAAAAAAAAAAAAAAATTTTTTTTTTTTTTTACTTGTATACTATTTTCTTTATGTTCACACTTCTCTTTTCTTGTTCCAATATTCTTTATGTTTCCAATTCTCTTGTCTTGTTGTATGTCCTAGTTCTATTTTCAAATATCTTTCAATGGTAGCTGCCACTGAATTTCTTTTTAGCTACAGCTTTATTTTAAATACGACTTTGGGCCCGATCCAGATGGCCACAAACCAACGTCATTTTATAAACGAGTGGCATCACCCAATGACGTCATCACTTACGTTCTAATCGTACACGCAAAGCGCATCATCCAAACTGAGAATTTCTCATAAAGTATTTCATATTGCCTACTAATAATGGAACACGCCACTGGTATTTTTTCAGCTGGACTTTTATTTTAAATTCGATTTCGGACCCGATCCAGATGTCCACAAAACCAACGTCATTTTATAAACGAGAGGCGTCACCCATCACGTGACCTATGACGTCATCACTTACATTCTAATCGTACTCGCAAAGCGCTTCATCCAAACTGAGAATGTCTCAAGAATAAAGAGTGTCATATTCCGCGTCTTGAAATGGGATGTCTTTATTCTCGATCGATCGTTTTCTTTTCCTCTTGGCACGAGTCTCAGGATTGGCTTCGGGTTCCCATCAAGACAGTCCAAGCGAACAAATTCCAATGACTCGAGTGGTCTTCAGCTGGCAGTCCAATCCAGACTTTGTATCACTTTATTCGTGAGACAAGTGGCTCGAGTCGAACGGCAAGAGATCAGCTCGTTTGTCTACAGGACCGTCAAACGAGTCGCAATGTGTCGTGCGAGACTCTTTATTCCAACACGCGATCAATTCCGAAACGACACCTATGAAGCCAGCTTCTTCGATCAAGACGAGTGTTCCACTTTATTCATGAATCAAGATACGCTTGGCATGCTTCAGACCGATTGTGTTGCTCGGACATAGAACAAGATTCGGCTCAACAAGTTGTATAGAATCGGTCGAGATCAATTCCAAACTGACCAAGTCTCAGCGCTTCCAATCATTGGAATGACAGTCGACTGGGAACGAATCAATTCCGAAACGACACCATGAAGACGCGAAGCCAGCTTGTTCGATCAAGACGAGTGTTCCACTTTATTCATGAACGCTTGGCTCGGTACAAACTGATTGTCGGATGGCTCGACAAGCGAACGTTGTTGAAGAATCCTGGCTGTCTGACGGATTTCCTGCCTAGGTCCGATCGAGACAGTTGGTCCACTTCGTATTCCTTTATTTAGGCTGACTTTATCAATTCGACCCAAATATCAACGGAAATCAAGAGACACGAGCGCTTTGCAATTCCCAATGTTCGAACTTGTACAACAGGAAATGCAACCGGAAACCGGAAACGCCTGCACTGTAAAGATAATCGACCGGAAACCGGAAACGTTCACGCCGCGCAATTTAAAAATGTTCGACCGGAAACCGGAAACGACCACATCCGTTTCATTTCAAAGATTCGAACAAGCCGTTTTATCTTCTAATTTCAGATTTCCGGAATCATTTATATTTAAACAAGTGTCGGCCAGTTGTTGCTCATTCTGAATTTTTGAATTCGTGCTGTCAACATGTCTTCTTCTTGTTCTTTTAAAATTTGCGATTGCTGTCACAAGAAAATTGTGAATTCTCGTCCTTATTTGTTGTCGTGTGGACATTATTTCCATACATATTGTCTCATGCTATTCAATATATACAGAGGCGAAAACAAATGTTGTCCGAAATGTTCTGCGGACTTTGCGTCTATGGAATACGAGCTTCTAAAGCTTGATTTTCCACCTGTGCCGCCAGAAGACGTGGAAAATGAACTGAGATCAATCGACGAACCGGAGCCGGCTTGCATGACATGCGAAATTCCGTTCGTTCGAGGCAAATGCAAGTCGTTTTGTGAACCGTTCGTGCTCTGGATATGCGAGCACAAGTTTCACCACATGTGCATCAAGTCTTGGGTGAACGATGGAAATCGGCAGTGTCCGCACTGTGACACGCCGATAACTTCTATGGACTTGGCGTTTCTCGATATATATCCAGAGCCACAGTCGACCAAAAACATCTGTCATTGTCCATGGTCCAGTGACGATGAAATGGACGTGGATTCATGGAGCGACAGCTTAGAAGATCTTTGAAAAATATATATTTTGTCTTTCCACTTTCACAAAATAAATGAAAGTGGGTAGAAAAATGGCCTCGGGTCTGGCTTTGCGGCCACGGCTCGAGGCCATTTTTTTACGTCGCTTTATAAACCAATATTGAGAAAAGCTTTTCGTCCAACAAGCTTTTTCTCTTGATGACATGAGTTTTGTTTCACACGGCATGTCCAATAAGTTTCTTTTATGAGTTTTGTTCCACACGGCTGGTTCGTGTCCAACAAGCTTCTTTATTACTGGGTTCTTGTTCCACATTGCTGGTTCATGTTCAACAAGCTTCTTTATTACTGGGTTCGAGTTCCACATTGCTGGTTCATGACCAACGAGTTTCTTTCATGAGTTTTGTTCCACACGGCTGGTTCGTGTCCAACATGCTTCTTTATTACTGGTTCCCGTTTCCGCATTGCTGGTTCATGTCCAACATGCTTCTTTATTACTGGTTCTCGTTTCGCATTGCTCTTTATTACTGGTTCTCGTTTCGCATTGCTGGTTCATGTCCAACAAGCTTCTTTACCACTGTGTGAGTTCTTGTTCCACACGGCTGGTTTCGTGTCCAACAAGCTTCTTTACTACTGTGTGAGTTCTTGTTCCACACGGCTGGTTTCGTGTCCAACAAGCTTCTTTACTACTGTGTGAGTTCTTGTTCCACACGGCTGGTTTCGTGTCCAACAAGCTTCTTTACTACTGTGTGAGTTCTTGTTCCACACGGCTGGTTTCGTGTCCAACAAGCTTCTTTATTACTGTGTGAGTTCTTGTTTTTTAAAAGACACGCATTTCGAAAGGACTCGGTAGTGGATGAACGACAATAATAAAGCGTGTGACTCAAGACTTTTTGTGTTTCCCCAAGCTTGTTAAATAAATCGTCGTAAAAAAACAAGAAGAGCACGGTTCGACAGACTCTTCTTGTTTTTCTACCCGTCGGACGTTTCGCAAAAGACATACAATTTTCACAAGACCCAAGTCATTCTGAAACGCCAATAATTTTCCAGTTCCTTGTTCCAGTACTCTGCAGGCATCTTGGTGACCGGTCTTTCCGAAGCCAACAGCAAGTCTCTTTCAGAGTGCGGCCGTTTACAAAACTGGCACGGTTGATTCTTGTGAAACAGTAAGCAAGTGGCGTGAACCAGTCTCTTGCAACAATCCAGTCGGAACGGAACGAGCATCGACTCGTGGATCTCGTAGTGCTGCTTGAATCTGATGTGGCAGTACGCGCACGACGACATTCTTCCTTTATCTAGAGAGTAGCCAAGACGAAAACTATTTTCCAAAAATTTTAAATGGGAGAAGAAGAAAGCTAATGTATTTTATTCAAGTTAATTTGTTTTCCAATGACTGTAACCAAGATTCTATAACTTGCCACTCAGTTTCTGGAACGGTTTCAAACAAATTTATTCCGAATGGATTGCAGCTCAAGTCCAATGGTTTTTCTTCCGTGTAAGCTATCGGACGAAAATTTGTGACATGAGCCGGCAAAATGTTTTGATCGATCGTCAGCCATTCCAGTCAAAAGTTTCTCCAACGCGTACCATTTTGCCGTGTCTTGAGGATTACGAAGGCCGTAGCTGAAAATGGGTTTCGGCTTGACGTCTAAAAATTCGAAACTGAACAAGACTTGTGGAATCTCTGGTTCGATGTTCGTTTCATTTCTCGATTCTTCGAGTGGAACCGTTTGCTCGACAATCGTCTGATCACTGGAAAAGCTTCTTGAGTCTTCGTTCTTAACTTCACTGTTGGACATCAATGGTTTCGAAGACACCATTGGCTTCAGAAACGTTTCGTTTTCAGACGAGCTTCTTAATTCTTCACTCGATGCGTGTTTCGACGACCTTTTCCTTGGCTTCAAATCCACATCGTTGCGTTTTCGTTTGGACGTTCCGAAATCCGAATCACACTTCTTATTTTCTAGTTCTGGAAATTCGTGACCAGTCAACGGCGTCGGTGGTGGTAACTTGTACGGATCGTTCACAAACGTTTTATGCTGGAACGGATCTTCTCCTTGAGAAAATTTGTTTAGAACAACGTGAACAGAGAATAAAGTCTTTTGCACGGCCAAAAGCACGTAAACCGTCTTTTCTGGAATCTTGTATACAGTTTCAGGCTGTAAAATGAATTTGTTGTAAAAATACTCGTCGCATTTGTTGAAATAACCGGTCTGAATTACAGTCTCGGTCCGTTTCAAGCATTCTCTCGGCAAGACGTACAATAGCATCGGAACGTTCGTCGTTCGAATGACGTGTGCCGTATCGAACTTTACTCTTCGCTGTCCGAACGTGAATCTCGGCTTGACTAAGAAATGATGTCCATCGATTCTGTAACACAAGCGAATGTCCGTATACTTTTGCTGAGGCTTGACTACACTTCTGGACAAGCGTCTTTCGACAAGATCCCAATTCAATTTCGTATTGAATGGATTCATCTTATTCGATTCATGAGCCGTTGTGAAGAAATTTTTTATCATGTTGTCCGTCCATTCGGTGACCACACGACAGGAGATTCGTTTTCCGACCAGGCATATAGTAAAGGGAGCGACACGTTCGTGTTGATCCAAAAGATGCTGACAAAATTCCTTGTCTCGACGAAGAATTGGATCTTCCAAGACTCGAACAATTTCTCTGGGAAAAAGATCGCGCATCATGTTGTAACACATTTGCGAAGCTGAATGATTCGATCGTCGCGGAGAGCTTCCTTTTATAGGACCGTTCACCGGATGTTGCGCAATATTCTTTTTGTGTTTCTTCGATCGTTGGAATCGGAAAAATAACTTTATAGTTCATATTTTATATTTTTTCTTGTCAACATATAAGAGCAAGCGAGCCGTCTGTTCTGAAATCATTCGTTAGCTGAGACTCTTGCCTTACGAACTGATTTTTGTTCTTCGCTCTGCACGATGGAAAACGTAATTGATTTCTTTGGAGAAGCCTTGTCTCCTTTATCTCCGTTGTTCGAACCATCATCTCCGTTGTTCGAACCATCAGAAGATGAATCGACCAAAGACAAGGAATCTGAGATGCCACCGAAGGATCCGAGAGTATCAAAACCGATTCGATTGTCATCGAACGAGCTGTCCGACCCGATTCGAAACGGTCCAGAGAAGCCATCGAACGAGTCAAGATCTTCAAAACCGATTCAAAATGAACCTGAGAAACGACTGAACGAGTCATCGAATCCTGTTCGACACGAATTTGGAAACGAATCGAGAAAATCAAGGAGACATCAATCGAGACACTTGAATTCATCATTAGCTCGAAAACCGTATCAAAACCAGCGTTCAAGACGAACGAGACAAGTCACATATCATTCTGGATCCATGGCAGTGTTGGCCATCAGCGGACGATCGTACACTCTGACAAATGGAATATTTTCCTACAGCGAAGACTGGAACGATAATTGGGACAGTCAACTGTTAAGAGATATTGAAGAGATGGATGTCGGAAGACTGTATGTCGTGAACAACGAGACAAAATCAAAATTCAAAAGAATTTGCAAGACCATCGAGCCTGTGTTGTTGACAAATCTCGGAAACATTGGAACTTGTACGTTCTGCCGGGACGACGAATGTCACAGATGGAACGCAATCGTCGGCGGAATCCAAAAATTATTGAAGACAGTTATCGAATCAATTAGACATTAGCTTTCTTCTTCTCCCATTTAAAATTTTTGGAAAATAGTTTTCGTCTTGGCTACTCTCTAGATAAAGGAAGAATGTCGTCGTGCGCGTACTGCCACATCAGATTCAAGCAGCACTACGAGATCCACGAGTCGATGCTCGTTCCGTTCCGACTGGATTGTTGCAAGAGACTGGTTCACGCCACTTGCTTACTGTTTCACAAGAATCAACCGTGCCAGTTTTGTAAACGGCCGCACTCTGAAAGAGACTTGCTGTTGGCTTCGGAAAGACCGGTCACCAAGATGCCTGCAGAGTACTGGAACAAGGAACTGGAAAATTATTGGCGTTTCAGAATGACTTGGGTCTTGTGAAAATTGTATGTCTTTTGCGAAACGTCCGACGGGTAGAAAAACAAGAAGAGTCTGTCGAACCGTGCTCTTCTTGTTTTTTTACGACGATTTATTTAACAAGCTTGGGGAAACACAAAAAGTCTTGAGTCACACGCTTTATTATTGTCGTTCATCCACTACCGAGTCCTTTCGAAATGCGTGTCTTTTAAAAAACAAGAACTCACACAGTAATAAAGAAGCTTGTTGGACACGAAACCAGCCGTGTGGAACAAGAACTCACACAGTAGTAAAGAAGCTTGTTGGACACGAAACCAGCCGTGTGGAACAAGAACTCACACAGTAGTAAAGAAGCTTGTTGGACATGAACCAGCAATGCGAAACGAGAACCAGTAATAAAGAGCAATGCGAAACGAGAAGCAGTAATAAAGAAGCATGTTGGACATGAACCAGCAATGCGGAAACGAGAACCAGTAATAAAGAAGCATGTTGGACACGAACCAGCCGTGTGGAACAAAACTCATGAAAGAAACTCGTTGGTCATGAACCAGCAATGTGGAACTCGAACCCAGTAATAAAGAAGCTTGTTGAACATGAACCAGCAATGTGGAACAAGAACCCAGTAATAAAGAAGCTTGTTGGACACGAACCAGCCGTGTGGAACAAAACTCATAAAAGAAACTTGTTGGACATGCCGTGTGAAACAAAACTCATGTCATCAAGAGAAAAAGCTTGTTGGACGAAAAGCTTTTCTCAATATTGGTTTATAAAGCGACGTAAAAAAATGGCCTCGAGCCGTGGCCGCAAAGCCAGACCCGAGGCCATTTTTCTACCCACTTTCATTTATTTTGTGAAAGTGGAAAGACAAAATATATATTTTTCAAAGATCTTCTAAGCTGTCGCTCCATGAATCCACGTCCATTTCATCGTCACTGGACCATGGACAATGACAGATGTTTTTGGTCGACTGTGGCTCTGGATATATATCGAGAAACGCCAAGTCCATAGAAGTTATCGGCGTGTCACAGTGCGGACACTGCCGATTTCCATCGTTCACCCAAGACTTGATGCACATGTGGTGAAACTTGTGCTCGCATATCCAGAGCACGAACGGTTCACAAAACGACTTGCATTTGCCTCGAACGAACGGAATTTCGCATGTCATGCAAGCCGGCTCCGGTTCGTCGATTGATCTCAGTTCATTTTCCACGTCTTCTGGCGGCACAGGTGGAAAATCAAGCTTTAGAAGCTCGTATTCCATAGACGCAAAGTCCGCAGAACATTTCGGACAACATTTGTTTTCGCCTCTGTATATATTGAATAGCATGAGACAATATGTATGGAAATAATGTCCACACGACAACAAATAAGGACGAGAATTCACAATTTTCTTGTGACAGCAATCGCAAATTTTAAAAGAACAAGAAGAAGACATGTTGACAGCACGAATTCAAAAATTCAGAATGAGCAACAACTGGCCGACACTTGTTTAAATATAAATGATTCCGGAAATCTGAAATTAGAAGATAAAACGGCTTGTTCGAATCTTTGAAATGAAACGGATGTGATCGTTTCCGGTCGAACATTTTTAAATTGCGCGGCGTGAACGTTTCCGGTTTCCGGTCGATTATCTTTACAGTGCAGGCGTTTCCGGTTTCCGGTTGCATTTCCTGTTGTACAAGTTAGAATATTGGGAATTGCAAAGCGCTCGTGTCTCTTGATTTCCGTTGATATTTGGGTCGAATTGATAAAGTCAGCCTAAATAAAGGAATACGAAGTGGACCAACTGTCTCGATCGGACCTAGGCAGGAAATCCGTCAGACAGCCAGGATTCTTCAACAACGTTCGCTTGTCGAGCCATCCGACAATCAGTTTGTACCGAGCCAAGCGTTCATGAATAAAGTGGAACACTCGTCTTGATCGAACAAGCTGGCTTCGCGTCTTCATGGTGTCGTTTCGGAATTGATTCGTTCCCAGTCGACTGTCATTCCAATGATTGGAAGCGCTGAGACTTGGTCAGTTTGGAATTGATCTCGACCGATTCTATACAACTTGTTGAGCCGAATCTTGTTCTATGTCCGAGCAACACAATCGGTCTGAAGCATGCCAAGCGTATCTTGATTCATGAATAAAGTGGAACACTCGTCTTGATCGAAGAAGCTGGCTTCATAGGTGTCGTTTCGGAATTGATCGCGTGTTGGAATAAAGAGTCTCGCACGACACATTGCGACTCGTTTGACGGTCCTGTAGACAAACGAGCTGATCTCTTGCCGTTCGACTCGAGCCACTTGTCTCACGAATAAAGTGATACAAAGTCTGGATTGGACTGCCAGCTGAAGACCACTCGAGTCATTGGAATTTGTTCGCTTGGACTGTCTTCATGGGAACCCGAAGCCAATCCTGAGACTCGTGCCAAGAGGAAAAGAAAACGATCGATCGAGAATAAAGACATCCCATGCAAGACGCGGAATATGAGACTCTTTATTCTTGAGACATTCTCAGTTTGGATGAAGCGCTTTGCGAGTACGATTAGAATGTAAGTGATGACGTCATTGGGTGACGCCTCTCGTTTATAAAATGACGTTGGTTTGTGGACATCTGGATCGGGTCCGAAATCGAATTTAAAATAAAAGTCCAGCTGAAAAAATACCAGTGGCGTGTTCCATTATTAGTAGGCAATATGAAATACTTTATGAGAAATTCTCAGTTTGGATGATGCGCTTTGCGTGTACGATTAGAACGTAAGTGATGACGTCATTGGGTGATGCCACTCGTTTATAAAATGACGTTGGTTTGTGGCCATCTGGATCGGGCCCAAAGTCGTATTTGAAATAAAGCTGTAGCTAAAAAGAAATTCAGTGGCAGCTACCATTGAAAGATATTTGAAAATAGAACTAGGACATACAACAAGACAAGAGAATTGGAAACATGAAGAATATTGGAACAAGAAAAGAGAAGTATGAACATAAAGAAAGTAGTATACAAGTAAAAAAAAAAAAAAAAAATTTTTTTTTTTTTTTTACTTGTATACTATTTTCTTTTCTCGTTCCAATATTCTCTTTAGTTCTAGTTCTCAGTTCTATTGTCTTGTTTTATTACAATTCTTCTGACACGTCTTTCGTACTTGATTCTCTGCTTATTCTACACGTCCATTGAAGAACTATTCTCATCTATAGGATTGTATTCGTTCTGGCGAAAGCAACGGATTCTGGAAATGGTCTTCCGAAACAAAGCTTGGGCGTACGGTGGCCATTGTAAATGTTCTTGACGCTTCGTCCGCTGACGAGCAACTGGTGTCTCTTGATTCTTGCTGAGAGAATCGTCACGTGTAATCTTTAGCACAAGCGCTTCTTCCAAAACAGCATTCGAGTTCCGTTTTCTAAAGCTTGGGCATACGGTGGCCTCTGTAAATGTTCTTCACGCTTCGTTCGCTGACGAGCGACTGTTGTCTCTTGATTCTTGCTGAGCCTCAGCACTAGCGCTTCTTCCGAAACAAAGCTTGGGTGGCCTCTGTAAATGTTCTTGACGCTTCGTCCGCTGACGAGCAACTGGTGTCTCTTGATTCTTGCTGAGAGACGTGTAATCTTTAGCACAAGTGCTTCTTCCGAAATAGCGTTCCGTTTTTCCAAAGCTTGGGCATACGGTGGCCTATGTAAATGTTCTTCAGGCTTCGTCCGCCGACGAGTGACTGGTGTCTCTTGATTCTTGCTGAGCCTCAGCTCAAGCGCTTCTTCCGAAACAGCATTCGAGTTCCATTTTCTAATGCTTGGGCATACGGTGGCCTGTGTAAATGGTCTTCACGCTTCGTCCGCTGACGAGCGACTCGTGTCTCTTGATTCTTGCTGAGAGTCCACCGTTTGAAGAAGCTTGTGATCTGGTATGCTCGTTGGTCGTATCGTGGTCCTTGCAAACGTCCACGTGTGTCTTTATTCTTGTCGAGATGATCGCTCGTTTCATTTTCCCAAAATCTGGGTGGCCATCTTAAACGAGTTTCGTTTATGGACGACTTGATCGTTTCGATTGACACGTTCTCCACCACACGGTTTCAATTGAATCAGTGGCACAAGGAACGTGAGTTTTACTAAGAAGCTTGTTTTCGAATTCCTGGATATTCTGAAACTGTTTGTACGACGCGTATTCCTTTATTGTTCCGACGCGGCTCACGAATAAAGTAGCAGAATCTTGAGAACTGGTCCCAACTGATCGTGTGGCCAAGAAGCGCAATTCTTTCACGAATGACATGAATCAAGTCTGTGAAGAAACCAGTCGAACGTCTTCTTTTGGCATTGAGAAATTAAATGAACGTGTCCCATTCTTGGTTAATTGTGCGTCGTAAAAAATTCGCAGAGAGCGCACACGAGTGCAACTCTCTGCGAATTTTTTACCCCTTTAATTTCTAAGGCTAAAGGGCTAACCTTTCAAGGCACGCTCGTTCTTAGATTTTCAGCAGTTCTTCAATCGTTGCCTTGGGAAAATAAAACACGGCTGGCAATATGTTTCGAAGATAACTGACTGTCCATGGCTCGTCACTGGCGATGCTGGACTCCCAGCCATCGTCTCCTTTCAGATATTTTTGGTACAAGTGGTCCTTCAAGAATTCGTCCAAATCTTTGAACGACGAATTTTCGACCGTCGTTTGTTTTTGGCATTTCGAAAAAACTCAAGCCTGACACGACCGAGATCTTGTCTCCGTCGAATGTGCTCGTGAATTCTAATTCACCAGCAACAGTTTCGCCGGCTTCTTGAATCAGCTTGATTCTTGCCACAAAATTCACGTTCACTGACATGTTCTAAACGGAGAAGAGAAAATAAAAACGATCTGAACGTGTTGAAAGCTGAGAAGAAAATGTGAGATGCATCCGTTTCGACTCTTCCTTTTATACAGGACAAGCCGGAAGTTGCTATCAACATGAAGATCTTTGGCTCTTGTTTTCAACGTCGTACGCTAGAAAAGAAAACTTGTGACGATCGACGTTCCAAATTTAATGTTCGACTGTTCCTTTTTATACGAGACAAGTCTTTATCAACATGAATATCTTTGGCTCTTGTTTTCAACGGCGTACGTTAGAAAAGAAAAGAAAAAAACTTGTTGTGACAATCGTTCCAAAATTGGCTCGTTGTGTGTCGTAAAAAAATCGCAGAGAGCAGCGCACATATGTGCTGCTCTCTGCGATTTTTTTACCCCTTTAATTTATTTTTTATTACGATGGCTAAAGGGCTAACCATTTCCACAGGCCGACTAGTCGAATTTTAAAAGTTCGTCAATGATGTGCTTTGGAAAATGTTGAACCAATGGAAGGTAGCATCGCAAATAGCTTAATGTCCATGGCTGATCGCTTGCAATTATTATTTCTTCTTGAAATAAATGTTCTTTTAAAAAGTTTCCAATTTCATTGAATGGTACAACGAATCTTTTCACGTCGTCGTCATTTGTCTTTGGCAGTTCGAAAGACGTCAATGCGGACAAGACCGATATCTTGGATCCGTCCACAACGCTAATAAATTGCAATTCACTGGCAACTGTTTCGCACTTGTCGTTTTGAATAGTCTTTAGTCTTGCAACGTAATTTGTGCTGAGACTCATTTTCGTAAGAGAAGAAAACAATTCGCACGCCTTGAAAACTGAAAAGCAATTGTGACACGTTTTGGTTCGGCTCTTCCCCTTTTATACATGACAAGCAGGAAGTCGTTATCAACATGAAAATCTTTGGATATTCTTTTCAACGACAAACGTTTGTTGTGACAATTGTTTCAACGATTATCGTCGCATTAATTCGTTTTGAACGAACCTGTTGAAAACAAACACTTTGACCATAGCACAATGATATTTTTCCGATTCCATAATTTCCGTGTGCCAATTGCATTGCCATTTTCTGTAGTCTTCTTGATTCGCCAACACGTTGAATTTCGGACAACCGTGGATTTCCAAATTGGTATTTGGAATATTTAAAGCGTCCAATAGTTCTTTTTCGTTTCGACCGCCTTTGTATGCCACGACATCTTTATTTGCGTTTTTCGTTTCGTTGTAAAACGATTCCACAATGTCTTCGAGCTCGTTCAATGGCTTGACGTCCCGTTCGTTAGAGTCGGGTCGAAATCTCAGTCCGTGAATTCGTTTGCTGCCATATTTTGCAGTCCGCCAATCTTTCGGACTCAGATAAATGTCACATAGGTCGAATCGAAATCCGTACGGAACTGGATTTTCGTTGGTGGCTTCAATCAGTCCGAGTTCTCGACACAAGAAATTTCCATCGTGTGCGAATCCCTCCATGTCCATGATCGCGCAAATCGTATCCATTGTTTAGTTTCCGTCGACCTCTTTATTATATGTGAATAAAGTAGCACGATTGCTGTGAGACCGTTCGATAACCAAGACCACTGGGTTCAATGGGAAAAGACTCGGTGGAACTGAAGCTCGAGCGAAATGCCGTCTCTTCTTAAACCCAAAGGTTCGAAATTTGAAATATGAAACATGAAACACATTTCATATTTTATCATTTCCGTACAAGGGCGAAAGACACATCTGGTCAGATGAGCAACGGACTTGACAGGACGCACGCAACGCTTGTGAAATTTGTCTTTTTCCAAGTACGTGACTCTTGATTTCAGAATCTACAATCGTTCGCCTAGTTTTAATTTTACGTGATACAAGAAATACTCGTTCGGATTTAATTTGAATTTCACGTGTGTTTCGTTCTTTTCAAAGATCCGCATTTTCCGATGTGATCGAAATTCGAAAGGGTACCGGTGCTCACACATTTATTAGACCGACTGTATATATAAGTTAATTAACTACAGATACATTTCTTTGCTATTTATGAAGCCCAAATATAAAGATTTTTGGAATACGGTATACGGATAAAATATTTTGGAACTCTATTATTGGAACGAAAATTTGTTTACCAATTATAAAGATTTAAAGATTTAAAAATGAGATTTGGATCGTTTGTTTGAATCGGACAAAAGTATTTGCATTGTGAACAAAGTTCAATTAATGATAAAAAAAAGAAGTTAAATATATTTCTACACCGCTTTAGCATAACTTTAGTAACTAATGCTTTCAATTGAAGTGTTTTATTGCTGAATTTTATTTAAAACACTTAGATATAGATTTAATTTTACTCTATTCCTACATCAACTAAAATTTACATCATTACTTTAAACTTACATCTTTTTGCAACAATTACTAAGCAAGGCGCTTAATTTTGAATAAGTACATAATATTGGTTTCATTTAAGTTGCATATTAAATTATGGTTACATCAAATATTCCTTCACAAGATCAAAGTCAAAATTGAGGGAGTGGATTCTCTGGTGGTGCCATCTAACAGAGGAACCTTAGAAGAGAATTCGACTTCCCCATTTGTGTTTCTTTGATTAAAACAAAGCCGCACAATCTGATTTAATTTCGTATCAATCAGGTAACAAAACTGACTTGTCCATGTTTCATAAGTAACAACAATAAATAACAACATCTACTTTCAAAAATTTACATTCCAAACCAGAAATTATTTATACTAAAAATTCTTAATTTCAAATGGTTTCAATTCTTTAAGGAATTTTAGTTGAGCAGAATATAGTAGGAATTGAATAGAGAATGTGCATTAATTGATATTTTGGAGGTTATATGTAGAATCGAGTATAAATATATTACTCAACGAGTCTGATAAAATGAGGAGTAAAAGAAAAGGCAGGGAATTTGATTGAGATATAAGAATTTCCGATCTCAAATACATAAAATACTTAGACGCATTAGTTTATATGATATAAAATATTTTATGATTTAAACTTTAGGGAAAGATATACTAAATTGGGTGATCAATTAATGGAGTAAATTCATATTAAAAAGTAAAGAAATTTCGGAAACTGACTATTTCTAAAACTAATATATATATATATGTTCATGTATATATTTTACCTTTCACACACACATATCTACAACAAATTAATTGCATTTAAATAGTTGATTGTTGTAAAAACCACAAAATCTTTTATAGATTTTGTGTATATAATTATAGAAAGTTATCTGTTACAAAACAATTGTTGTTTATTTATACACATAATATGATATATGAGTGTTCAAACAACTTGATATAAAATTTATGTTAACGTTTTATTTTTGAGAATGAAGTTTTTTTATCTGAGAGTGAAAGTTGAATTTACATAGTTTCTACCTTTCTCCTGCGTATTACCAAGAATCCAATCTTCCTGAACATTGTAGCATATCACAAATTTGCGCTAGTAATAACACTTATAAAATGATTCCCATGAAAAGGGTAACTGGTAATAACCCCTTATGACTTTTAATTTAATAATTAAAAGTGAAAGCATCTTTTGTTAATATATCATTACTTTTCTTAGCAAATTTATAAAAAGAAAGTTCTCGTTGTAAATTGTTTGCGTGTTGATCTCCGGATAGACATAAACATACGCATTGTGTTGAGCTCCGGATCCAGAGCTGAAGACGCTAATGCCGGAAATGCGTTTTGACACTTATCGAGTTTGATTATTTCATAAATTTCATGGAAATTCGCTTGTTACTTGAAGAATCCTTAATTTGCATAAACATTTAATAATTTAAGAAATATTAGATTGTTTCCATTTTAATATTATTACAGAATTATTTTAAGCATGTAAGCATAAATATATCAAAATTTTCTAAAGATTATTTCTATTCGATAGTTTCCTGCATTGGCTCAGACTTGCATTACATATTATTTTGAGTAAATAACTCGGTGTTATTGTTTAATAAGAATCATTGGTTTGAGCTAAATTCCACACGAAAATTTAAAGCCTCTTTTATCTGATCTATGTGATCAAAAAATAATTCTAATCATATGTAATAAACTCTTAAAAATGAAATTTCATGTTGAAATGTCTGAGTTCTAAGCTATTCTTTTCCATAACATCAAAGAAAATTTAATCATAATAGCCTATGTTACTATGATTGAATAATAATAAAAAGTTTTACTTATATTTTATCGATATGGTAATAAGATATGATACTGAATAGATATCGTCCTAATGATATTGCTGAGCAATTATCTTGTATGACAGCAGGTTAAATAAAGTAAATATATAATCATCTATATTAATGCTATATTGTGGCTTAAAAGTATATCATATATATACAATATATTAAATACATCTGTATGAGAAATAAGTTATTTTATTATTACGAATGTCATAGAATTAACCTTTTTCCCCCTTCCCCTTCATTTCTGTACTGAACTAACTGCACCTTTTGAACAGCAACATTGAATACTTTGTCCTCTCTATTATGAACTGCTTATTTTTCGAAGAGTAAAATTTATATAAATTTATATAAAAGCTCCTACAAAAGCTGAAAACTAATATTATATATATAATATTTAGTTTGTACTGCTACGCATATATTTTTAATATATACTACAGACTAAAACAACATTTTTTTAAATAGTCCTGTACATAAAAGGAATAATTTTTAAAGACTAAACCAAATGTAATGAGTTATGCTTTTTTTTAAATAAATAATTAATAAAATGAATGTGTGTTAGCCACACATAAAAAAAGAGATTTTTGATTTTCAAAGTTTTATTAATATAGGACCTGTATATTTTGTAATAAAAAATGTTTGGGTTTTCAAAATTAATGTTTATAAAAGTGGTTTTTAAACAGGCATTACAAAAGTGAAAGAAAGTAAACACAATATTTTTTGAAAAATTGTTTTTATAAGATATTTCATTTTGAATTTAAAGAGAATTATTGGAGCAAGAAGTTTTAAGAAGAAATTTTATTAAAAATTTGTACAATTTGATAAATAAAACAGCAAGATTCTTTAGCATTCTATAATTGCTTTTCATAATTATTGAATAAATGAGAGTTTTGTTTAAATTATATAATAATAGATTTAAAAGAAAGTAAAAATTATTAGCGCGTAGTAACAGGAAAAAAATTTCACCTGTATTTAAATATAACTACATATAAAATAAAAGGAGGCTCTTTTAAAGTTATTTCGTTTTCAACAATCGGACTCATTTTAAGGTTATATTTAAATGTAGCTCTTCGTAAATAAGGTTTGTTTTTTTGTTCTGGTTTTGTTTGTCGCTCAACGGTCATTTTTTTGCACACGAGGGCTAATTAGACCGGGACTTACGGTTTAAAGGGGATTCCGAACAACTACAAACATCATGCCCAAGGTGGGATTCGAACCCACGAACTGTTGAATCGAAGGCAAGAGCGCTAACCATAGCTCGGCCTTCGTAAATAAGAGAAATTCTAGACTTTTGCAATATTAAAACGGAGTTTGGATTATTTGTGTAAAGAAATGATAAACTACAGTGATGCATGGAAACATTATTTATCCAGTGACTCCATAGCTTGGCGGTAATATTCACTTTACAAACAGAAGCTGCAGATTTCTTTTTCAATAGACTTATCAAAATGAAGAAAGTAGAAGGATTGTTGTGGTGTGGATAAATATTTAATAGATTTGTAGAAAGGAATTAATGAGCTAAAATTTGGGTTAACAGTCGCTACTTTAACTAAATGTTATATCTTTAAACTGTAATTTTTCAGAGTTAAACTAAACAATATCAACCAAAGAGAAGCTAAACAAGAAACAATTAAAAATTGGTTTCAAAAGGGAAGATTCAAGGTCTCTTATGTTTCCAATTTCACATTTTAAATTTGAAATCAGTGTACAAAAGTTTGGTGGTTCATTTAGCTCGTGAATTTTATGCAGGTATATAAACATAGATTACGAATTACGCAGTTTATGTAGATTAAAGTATGAGCTATCAGAGATAAACAGAATCAAATCAAAACTTTAACTTACAAATTTGATTAAATCAATAAGACTTCATGTATAGGAACTATTCGGAAAACTGGTTGTTCACACAATATATTCTTTGTTTCGTACAAAGTTTATTTTGAGTTGTGGTCTTATTACTTTAAAAAACACATATGACTGGAAAAAGACTCCTTTTTTAGATAAAATGTTTAGTTTAAATTAAATATTTAATAAAATTGCATATTAATGTTTGATATTTCACGTACCTACAAAAAATTAATATAATTTAAAGAAAATATACTATTTATAATAAAAGTCACAAAAACGTCAGTGTTTCTATACTTTAGTAACGCATTACCAGAAAATCATTATAGTAGTTTTATATTTTAGCTATACAAAACCGCTATGGAAATATTAGAGTTCAAACATCTTAATATAAAATTTATGTAGAGTTTTAATGCTGAAAGGATCAAGATTTTTCATGAGAGTGAAAGAGTCAAATTAAACTAATTTCAGGCATTACCCTGTGAGTGTCATTATTAATTCAATCCTTCTGATTAAAGATCAAATTAATCACCTTACTCACATTAAATTCTTTAGTATCAAAACATTTTTGAATTAATAATTTAATATACGAGAGAAATAATAGTATATATTCTTTTGAAATAATGCTGTAATATTTTTATTGTTTCACTTTGCATTTACGTACATAAATGTACAGATACTAAACCCATATATTTATTAGAAATATTAACACCTATAATATTATTGGTGTTGCTGTTGAGTAAAACTATATATGTAAGGGTTTTCGCTTATAAAAAATATGAAAGCAATTGCTGCAAAGGATCAGAATTTAGTTTTGATCATGAATATCAGCTTTATGGTACTTCATCACTTCCCCAGCGCATAGCCTCGAACCAATCATGTTGCGTTTTAAGGACATTGAACGCTCAAACCAGAGGCCCAAGAGCTGTGCGTATTCAGACGTGCTTACTTAAGCAATAAATGTAATTAAAATAGATAATTGTCAATGAATTTTTTTTTAAATTGACAAATATTATTTTTAATTTTGTTTCAATACATATGTCATACTAAATATTGAAAATATAAATAAATTATTCGCATATTTTGTAATAATTTCCTTTTAATATTAACAATTTTAAAGTTGAAACTTCCGAAACATAGTATATCTAGTAGAATTTTCTAATTTCTGAGAATTTCAGGCTCTTTTTTATATATCATAGAAAATTTAAACAATTACTTTTCAATTTTTCTTCGTCATTGTATCAGGTTGAGTAACTAAAAATATTTTAATTTGAAATATTTGTTATCTTCAGTAACTATATCCAGGTATTCCAAAAGGATATTAAATTTCTTTGATTTTCTTTTGCTTTAAGTTTTTAAAATTTGAAAATAAAGTTCTTGAAATAAATAATTTCACATGAAACATTTATTATAACTTTTTTGGAATAAATGCAAACCTGAAGTTTATAACTGGAAATAAAAATTCATTATCTTTTCACGAATTTTATTTCTTATAATATGAAGTTGTAATATTAAGAACAATAGTTGAGATGAAATATGAAACAAATTTAATCTTCCAATCAAATGAATGGATCAGACATTTAAAAGCACCAAACATTACCGAATGAAATACTCTATGTTTTAGTGAGTACTTTCTTATAGGTAAAACAATTTGATATGAAACAATAATTTAATTTTTGTATTGTAGCAATTGACGCAAGAATTTTAAATTACCACAAATTTTCTATTTTCCGTATTTCAGCAGTTTGGCTTCTACATTACCCATTTTTACCATTAAATCACTAGTATAATTCTTTTAAACTTTGTCATTACTTTGAGTTCTAAACTGCATACACGACGATGTATAAGATTGCACTCAATTACTTTATAACGTCTTACAAGATATCTCTTATGACTATAAATGCTTACCATATTTTATTAAGAATACTAGAAGTTGTTATTTCAAACTAGTATTCTGTTCTCATTTCTCTGCTCTCTCTAATAAAATCAATAAATATAGATATTTTTACTCAAGTAAGTGAATTAATCTCTTATTACTTTTAAGCTATATTGTACATAAAATATTTAAGCTTTTAAATTCTTTCGTTGTGTGAAGTTGATGCAGTGCTGTGGATAAGAGCACCTGCTATATCTGAACCCGGTCAAGGAGCGTTGAGCTCTGTTTCGAAATCAGTAAAATTACAGAGAGGAAATGATGATAATTCACCGGGTCTGAGATATATTCTGTGATGAAAAAAACATACTCTGACTTTCTCTCTACAAATATTTTCTTTGGAAAATAATTAATGAGACATGTAAACATATATAAAAATGTTTTTTTGACTCATAAAAATATGCATTTTTGTAACATTAATACAAAAATTGCTTCATTTGGAAGTGTTATAACTAAATAATTAAAATATCAGTAACTACTGAAATATGGTATTGTGAATATATATTTCTATGGTTTGATGTATTAATAGAAGTAAAAAAAGAGTGTTGTTTCCACCAAAGGATTAGTTCATATATAATTTTAGTTTGAAGCATTAAGAAATACCTAAATGATTTTTAATGACGATGAGAAATTTGTGATTTAAAAGTTAATGTTATAGAATTGTAGTTTATGATGCGTTGCATTATGTGACACAATTCACGGTTTGGTTATTATAATAATTCATTTTTGAAGTGTGATAAAAATAATGGAGTATGGCACATCAATGAAAGAAAATATTTAACAACAGCCAAAGCATAAAATATTTATTTCAAAATTTTGTAAATATAATTCTTAATTTTTAGATGATTTAATAAATAAAATTAATGAGAAAAATTAATCACTGTTTGAAATCTTGCATTGTGATTAGAGAGCACGTGGCTTTAGACTTGAAGAATTAGGAGAAAGGAAAACAACATCTTAAGAAAGCATTATTTTTAAAAAATGAAAACTTTTTATAAGCCGAAATTTTTTACAGTGATACATATTTTTGTAACTTAAACAGTTCAATTCGATATGAATAATAATTTTAATAAGAACTCTATACGTAAAATATCATTGTTTTTCACATGCTGAAACTCACGATTTAACTGAAGATTTAAATTAATTTATGTCAAAGGACAAGTGATAAAACGAGAACACTTTTTGGGCCAAAAAGTTTAAATTCTGATTATTTTTCCAAATATTCATTAATATGTAATATCCTTTTGTAAACATAAATTTTAATTTCGAAGTACTTTATAAGTAATTTCTGGATATTCTTTACGATTAGAATATAAGATTTTAAATGAACGTTACTGTCTTGGGAAAATTGAGACAGATGCGTTATAGTTTAAGTGCAATATGTTTATCTATACATATATATCCTTTTTCATAAATGCTGTATGGAAAACTCTTAAATTCTTAGTGTAAGTAATTAATTTTAACATTTTTCATTGGTAGTGGATGCATAGCAGGGTAAGCAGAATGCTTGTGATTATTTTATCTACGCATAAAATAGGTTCTCGTCATAATACAGAGGCAATGATGTACAATTATTTTGAAATTCCGTGATGTACAGCTTTTAATCCTTTGTAATTTTTCCTTTTACGAACAGCGTTATAGAACACTTGAACATTCTAAAAACTAATTTTTTTCTCTATTCCGCATAATTTTTACTGTAAAGTGTAACGCTTCCTTTTTTAAGTAATTATAAAAATCATTAACAAAATCCATAGTGATCCTCAATAATTAGCACTCAGCATTATTTAAAGATATGGTATTCAATTTGATTAAAAATAAGTAAATCATTAAAAAGTTATAATGAAATATTAATTGAAATTCAGCGGGAAAAATTTATGGATTTTTATTAAACAGTATATCCTGAAAGAAAGAAGTGAATTTATTAATTTAATACACGATGATTAGTAAAACTAATATTTAAAGTGCGGTCAAAGAAATATTTAAAATATATAAACAGGTTTTCATAAGCAAATATTATTTCTTTTTATATTTAAAAAAAGGCTACACGTAATCTATATTTAAATATAACTAAAGTTTAAATTCTTGTAGACTTGTAGAAATACAGCATTTTGGTTAACGATGCTGTATGCTGATGAGATCGAAAATTTATTTGCGTTCAGGAAGTGATGAAGTTCGATTGCTTTGATATTCTGTTATGAAATATGAACTCTGAAAGTCTTCGTTATATTTTTAAAAAAATGTTGTTATTGAATGGTTCGATAATGTGTGAATAATGAAGAATATTGAAAAAAGGTTACTGCATTATGTCATGGTATTATATTCAATTTGATTAGAAATAAGAATATAATTTAAAATTTATAAGGACTGATGAAATGCAATTCAGTGAGTAAAATTTGCGGATGCTTATTAGAAATTAGATCCTGTAAGAAAGATGTGAATTTAGTAGTTCACAATGCTCGACTATTTATAAAACAATAATATTTATGGAGCTAGAAGAAAAATATTTTAGAAAAAACTGTCATAAACTTATATAATTTGTGATTCTATTATATAATTGCTGTGCTTAATCTCTTTTCTGAAAAATCTAATGATTTTTGTACGCGACTGTGTTTGGTGATAAAAAGCATTGTGGTTAGGTTTTATTGTTGACGGTGAGACAAAATGTAGGGTTTCGGAGGATGAGATGAAACTTGATTTATTTGACATTCTGTGATGAGAAAAAAATCTGATCATCTAAGTAGATATTGTTTAAGCGATACATTTGTGAGAATGTTTCAGCAACTGTTTCAATATTGAAGAAAAGACTGAAGTAATAAAAGTGCGATTTTTTGTTATCAAAAAATATATAAATCATATATAAATATTCTCCAGAATTTTGCTATGAGATTTACAGATATTGTGTTACATTAGATTTGTTATAAATAAACAATAGAAATTTTATGGTTAAAAATAAAATGATTTCAACTGTTTAAAATTTTAGGGATGATGCTTAAATTCTAATTTCTCAAGAAGACAGATAGATTATTTTATTTATATAACCAAGATTAATGAATATTCTCATAAGTAATCTGTGGGCAAAAATATAGTTAATATGTAAAAGCAAGCTGTCATAAATTATCCAATTTCCTGTTATATTATATAAGTTATGCTTAATTTTAGGTGAGAAAAATATTTTATTTTACACATATATTCATCTATTAATTTTACATTATTTTACAAAAAATACAGATATATTAGGGAATTGGGGTTATCGCTCTCGTATAGTGAAAAGCTTAGAAGTTGGTAAGCGTGGGGGTTACAGAGGAAGTGATGATGGACCATTAATTTGATATTCTTGATAAGAATTATTTTCTGATAATCTCTACAGTTAATTTTTTAAAGAAAAAACGTAATAAAACTGTTTAGTAAATGCTTGAATACTGCAGAAAAGATTGTAGTAATACAAACCAATGTTCACACTAATCAAAAATGCATTTAAATCCCGTATCACAAATATATTGAATTAACAAATGATTTTTACGATATTTTATTCAATCACATTGGATGTAAATAAATAATTTGAAATTTATGATGGTAGAGAGAGAGAGAGAGAGAGAGAGAGAGAGAGAGAGAGAGAGAGAGAGAGAGAGAGAGATAAAATATAAAGTGTACCACGTAGAACTTTATAGATGATGTTTAAAAATTTGGTATTCAAGAAAAAGTAATATACTTAGTTTAGTAATCTAAGATTAATGAAGTCATTAAAAGTTAAATTGCGGAATAAAGGATTTTAATATTTTTAAGTAAGAGTTTTTTGATTTATATTATTTTTATCTATATTTTATAAAAGCTATGCTTAATCTCTGATTTAAAAAAAAACTATTTAATTTTACGTTTGTTAGTAGATGGTGATATACAGATAGTGGTTAGCGTTCATGACTAGCTTTAAAAGTTGGTAAGTGTGTTTATAGGAGGAAATGATGAAGGTTTGTCTATTTGATACTCTGTGATGAGAAATAAAATCTGATCTTCTAAATAGTTGTTTTTTGAAGAAATAACGATACAGATTGATTAAAAAATGTTTGGGTACTGGAGAAAAGAATAAATTAATTCAAAAGTATGATGTTTACCAAACCAAGTACATATATATTTATATATTCTCATTGCTCAGGATCCAGCATTAGGTCATGGTATTTTATTCAATTTGTTTAAAAATAAGTAAACAATTCTGAATTTATAATGAGAGATTAAATGCAATTTAGTGGGTCTTTTGTTTGTTTTGTGGATGTTTATTAAAAATTATATCCTGAAAGAAGAATGGAATTTATTAGTTCAATACTCGACGATTAATAAAGCAATAATATTTAAAGTACGGAAAGAAAATTATTTAATAAAAAAACTTTCATAAACTTACGTTATTTGTGTCTCTACTATATATAAGCTGAGCTTAATCTCTGGTCTGAAAAATCTAAATTTTTGCAGGTGCGTGTGCTTGGTGATATAAAGCATGGTGGTTAGCGTTTATAGTTGACGCTGAGTCAAAATGTAGGGTTTCGAAGGATGACATTCTGTGATGAGAAGTAAAATCTGATCCTATAAACAAATACTTTTTCTAAAAGATAATATTATAGATTGTGTTTCGTCAACTGCTTCAATATTTGAGAAATAAACTGAAGCAATACAAGCCCGATTTTAAGATAGCAAAAATATATGTAAATCATCCATAAAAGAGTATGAGAATTATGCTATGACGTTTACAGATATTAGGTTAAATCAGATTTGATATAAATAAATAATAGAGAGTTTACGATTGCCGATAAAATTATTTTATGCTGTTTAAAATTTTATGGATGATGTTTAAATTCTAAGTTCTCAAAGAGACAAATAAATTATTTTATCTATAAAATTAAGATTAACGCAAATTTTAATATTTGACCAGGGGGCAAAAATATAGTTAATATGAAAAGTAAGCTTTCATAAATTATCCTATTACCAGTTATAGCGTATAAAAATTGTGCTTAATTTCGAGTGAGAATTTTTTTTTTACTTATATTTGCGTCATCAAGGTAAAATAGAGCATTGGGGTTATTATTCTGGTCTAGTGTTAAGATTAGAAGTTGGTAAGCATAGATGTTATGGAGGAAGTGATGATGGATCTACAAAATATTGGTTAACGTTCATGGCTGATCTTAAAAATTGGTACCAGAGGGTATGTCGGTGGGAATGAAGAAGGTTTGTCATTCTATGATGAGAAGTAAAATGTGGTTCTCTCTATGGAGTATTTTTTTAAGAAATAAAGATACAGAATGATAAAAATATTCTTGAATATTGGAGAAAAAAATAATTCAAGTACGATATTCACCTACAAAAATTTATATAAATCCTTATCAATGATCATACAGCATTATGTTACGATATTATATTTAATTTGATTAGAAACACAATTAAGTAATTCTAAATTTATTATGTCAAATAAAATGTAATTTTCGGCTTAAAATTTTAGGGATTATTATTAAAAATTAGATCCTCAAAGAGAGAAATGAATTTATTAGTTTAATACATAACGATTAATAAAAATAATAATTAAAGTGAGGGCAAAGAAAAATTTAATATATAACAAGAGTTTTCAAATGGTAGTATATTATTTCTTTTCATATTTATAAAAAAAGCTATACTGAATCTATATTTAAAAAAACTAATTAATTTTAAAATCGTATACGCTTGTTGAAATACAGCATTGGGGTTTACGCTGCTGTTTGCTGATGATGTCGAATGTTGGTTCGAGTCGAGGAAGTGATGAAGCTCCATTTCTTTGATATTCTGTGATGAAGTATGAACTCTGATCCTCTTTGTTATTATTTTTTATAAAAATGTTGTTATTGAATGGTTCGATAAAGTGTGAATAGCGAAGTTGCCTATATTGGATAAAATAATGAAGTAATACCAGTATGTGATATTCAGCTACCAAAAGAGTACATATAAATCTTCTATAATCGAGAAATACAGCTTTGTGTGTGAAGACGTTTGCAAGTTATGTTCAATTTTATTTAATTTTGTTAAATAGTTTCAAATTTATGACAGGTAAGGGAGTATTCAGTATAAAATTCAAAGGCTCCTTCTTAAGAATAAGATTCTCTAGGAGTGAAAGATATAAATTACTAAGGTTAAGGTGAAAGATTAATGAAACTTTTAATATTTAAACTGTAGGGAATATATGTATATCTATCTATCTATCTATCTATCTATCTATCTATCTATCTATCTATATATATATATATATATATATATATATATATATATATATATATATATATATATATATATATATATATATATATATATATATATATATATATATATATATATATATATATATATATATATATATATATATATATATATAAAGCTGACCCAGCCACGCGTTGCAGTGGCTGAGTTTTTAAAATACATTGAATCAATTTTTTACTAATTCTTGGGTTCAATCAAATTAATATTTTCTAAAAAAATTTAGAATAGGTTCATTCATAGGAGATTAAAAATAAAACGTTTCACCAAAATTTAATAGTAATAGGTAAAGTATCGAAATTTTGAAATTAAGCACAAATCAACATATACTTTCTGAATTTACATTTTATTCATCTTATATTAAATTATAGTTTGTAATCAGTGACTTACTTATAAAATATATTATATAAATTAAAAACATCTAAAAATAAATTGCTATAAATGAGGTAGATAACATTGACATCGAACTATTATTTTTTCAATTTTAAATTATTAAAACTAAAAAAATTTTCCGAGGCATTATATTGAAATAAAGAACAATTAAAAGAATTTATCATTTGAATAAATAAATTAGATCAAAATGTACTGCTGAAAAAATTATAATTATCAAATTATAAAATAAAAATTAAAGGCTATCAAGAAATACTTACATGTTTTCGAGGTGGTATGAAAATTAGTAGAGAAAAACAGTAGTAAATAAAATTTTATTTTACTATTTATAATATTAAAAATATTCAAACTGAATACTGCACAATAATAACACAATACAAAGTATAATTATGAAAATGATTCAAGAAAAATTGTTATAGTATCATTATACATCATGAAAATATATGTAAATTCTATATTTAACCACGCGCTTGCGCGCGCACGATAATTTTCTCGAAGATGGTATAATCTAGAAAAATAAACACGTCGCCATCTGCCGAATACCTGTGCAACTTAGATGCTAAACCGCCATCTATTAGGAACTTACAGAACTAACCAAAAAATAAAAAAAATATTAGGGTTGTACTACCCCTAACATTTAGGGGGATGAAAAATAAATGTTGGCCGATTCTCATAGATACCGGATAAGCACAAAAAATTTCATCAAAATCGGTCAAGCCGTTTCGGAGGAGTATGGCAACGAAAAACTGTGACACGAGAATTTTATATATTATATATATATATATATATATATATATATATATATATATATATATATATATATATATATATATATATATATATATATATATATATATATATATATATATATATATATATATATATATATATATATATATATATATATATATATATATATATATATATGTAGATAAATATATAGATATTCCATAATCTCACATTGATTTATATAGTTTATAAAACTAATATTTAATCTCTGGTTTGCTGTAACTGAATAATTTTATATGTGTCAGTGTTTCGTGACATATAGCATTGTTGTTGGTGTTCACATTTGCTTTATAGCCTTGTTTTTTACGTCTACGTTACGAAGAAAGGGGTTTAGGCTAATTTGTGTTTGATATCTGGTATTGAGAATTAAAATTCTCTTCTTAATGTATTGTCACTTTTATGAGATGAAATTATACAATGCTTTAACAATATCAACTCTAATTTTCTTATATTCATCTTAATTCTTATTATAAAAAATTCATTCATATGCTTATAAAAACTCAAACTTCATGTGCTTATATACATTATTTTAAAATCAACATTATTTGTATTAACAATAAATGAAGTACCGACGTCACTTTGATTTGCTGTTATGATCAGAGATGGTTGAATTTTATTAACGATATTAAAATTGAAAATGAAAATCTTTGTATGATAAATAATATATTCGGACGAAATTTGTATGTTTAATTCTAAAAATTAATGTTTAGTTTGTAAATGAATATTCTAGAGGAAATTTGAAGTTAATCTAAATTAACATTAATTAATTTAACTGATTGTGGAATTTTGTTTAAAATTTGTTTTTCTTTATAGCACAGCTTCATTAATCATTGTTAATTTGTTTTTAATGATACCTATTTCTATTAAACGTGAAAATACAATATTTGTTTCAAATAAAAAAATTAAGTGTTTCTGAATTATTATTTTCGTTTAGAAGTTGCATACAGATTTAAATTGTTCCATACTACTTTTATTTGCAGACATACGAAAGCAATATTGACTAGTATTGAATTTTTAAAAGTGAAATATATTTCTGAACATTGAACAATTTTGTTGTTCTTTTTTAATTTTTATGAGTAAAAATTCAATTGAGTGAAACAAAAAGATTTTAAGTTTGAGTGATAGTGGGAGTTGGTGTTTTGTATTGTAGTTAGGGCGGGATGTGCTTGACAGTCGGTTTATCTTGTATTGAAATTCTGTGCAACTGTTGAAATTCGCTCTTTCTGATGCTATGAGTAGAAATGCCATTTTGATCAACTGTCTTCAATTTTTCAAGTTTTCCTGTGAATAAACTTTTATAGAGTTGGTACGCCAATGGGAAATATTTTATGTGAAGCATTGTATCTATATTAAAAAAACATTTGGTTTCAAAATTAATTTACAACATTTGGTTTAAAAATTATAATTCTGCAATAGTTTCCAACTATAGTTTTTAAGAGTGTGTATCGTGTGTTTTTCGAAAACAAGAGTATGTTTCTGCTGTAGCTCATAAATTTCATAGTAGAAGGAATTCACATCGAATTAATGACTTCTAGAGATATACGATTCATTTGTGAGAGCGGGGAAAATTAGAAGTTCAACATCAAAGATGCCATATGTATGTCACACCGATGCTTGTTGATGCTGTGAAGACAGCTGCTGATGCTCAGTCATTCACTTCAGAATTTAAAAGCCGTAGCGTGCATGCAGTTTATCGACGGACAGTCTATTCTTACAGCACCGTCAGGGAAGTACTCACAATCAAAATGCACTACACTCATTACAAAAAAAAAAATAAATTGATCTTCAGAAACTAGTCACTAATTAGTCTAACTAATTAAACTAACTAGTATTTGATCTTTAGAAACTTTTTTCTCAAAAAGAAAAACAATTAATTTGAAATAATCAAGAATGAAAATGAACTACATGAAACCAACACAATAATAATTTTAATTTTAATTTTATACCAATGTAAGTTTCTTTCTATTCATTGGATTTCCTACAGTAATACACATTATTCCTTATTTCCTTAATAAAGTGAAAATGTTACTTATTTGTTGTTTTTTTAACATTTGTGTGAAGTATTTTGTTTTCCTAAAATTAGGTATGGAAAATGTTTCTTGGTGAAATCCAACCGAAGACCCTCGTGATGAGAAAGTTTTTCTGAATTCAAAACTTAGAGATTTTAAAAGTCCTGCTGGTATCATGATTTTATTGATCAGGCATGTCTTTTAACAAATTCATATATTTGATTTTGTCAAAGGATAAATTCAGTTGCTGTATTTATCATCATGTTATATCTAAAATAACTTGCTAACTTTAAAACATTGGGAATAAATAAGCAAATTTTACCGTGAAAATGAATATTAACTCTGTCTTGTGCTGAATAAGATTTTATTTAAGTGTTTATTTTTTCCTGTAAGGATGCTATAAAGTATAGTATATTGTATATAAGATTTACTTTATTCAATCTAAAAAATAAGTTCAGCAGTAAACTTTTAAATACAATAATCCATGGAGTAATTCTTCAATTAAGTCCTCATCAGCATTGATGACCTTGAGTTAAAATTAATAATAAATATTCTTGTTTATTTACTCAAATTGTGTGTATAATGCTTTTTCATTTTTATATTTATAAATGAGAAATATTATTTGGAATAAATTTAGAAATCACTGTCGAATCTTATTTATGAAACCTTAAGTTTTGAAATGAATGCAATCTACTCTGTTTTAACTGGACTTTTGAGATATTGAAATCATAAAAAAATTATTATAACTTATGCAAAATGTAAGAATATTTGTACTAATAAGGGTACCTTTCTTGTTTGTTGAATTGGTGTCATGCTTCAGTAGAAAACAAAAACCACAATTCATTTAAATTCATATAATTTTGCAGGTTCTATTAACAGACTTCGAAAGAGGAATTCGTCGAAAAATAATTGCATCAATTCACATAAAACTATATTTTTCCTAGATATTATTTATGCATAAAACCTTCAGCTTTTAATATTATAGTTTTTTGGAATTTATGGAAACGAGCGAAAAGCTGCCTTCAGTATAGTGCGTTGAGTGCGCAAGGTGGTTGTTGAACTTGTCGGTGAGTTCGAGGAAAAGTAAGAGGAAAGGATGAGATTTCACCGGTCTGATGTTCTCTGATCAAAACAATCCGTTGCTGATCCTCTTCTCTGATGACACAATTTTATTTTGTAAACATATGCTATTATAAAAAATTCTCAAAGTAATTTTTACTCTGTAAGTGCATCAGAGAGTTTTTAAATTATATATATTTATAAAAAAAAAGAAAAACTTGGCCATTTTTGTATAATTCTAGACTGGCTGAAATGATGTCAGCAATTTCATAAAAATTAAAATCTGTTTTTATATTTCAGGTATTTTTATATTCATATCACTTATCATATTATGTTAATTTGTATTGCTAAATAAAATTTCGTTTTACATTTTCTGAATCAATTCTTTGATTATCGATTACGTTGTATTATGCGTCAGTTGAGACTAGTAAAATTTCTTGTTATCAAAATGAATTTTACTACATATCAAATTTCTTATTATCTAAAAACCAGGATGTAACAGGATGGAGAGGAAAATCGTGTACATATGATTATGCTCATAAAAATCACAACAATATGCAGAATTGATTAATATATTAAATAGCATTCATTATTATTTATTCATAAGTGATTATTACTGACCATTTTAACTATGCAGTCTTATATTTAATTATACGGATGCCCTGCAAGAGCTGCATGCATTATTGTAGTACAAGATATAACTCAATTATTTAAGTTCCATGATGAGTGATTGAAGACGATAAATTAAACTGTAACTCAACCCATGCGATTAATTGTTATCCTTTTATGTCTCATAATAATTATAAATTAGTATTAATTTGAAGAATAATTTTATTTTCATAATATCTCTATATAAAAATAATAAAAAAGAAAATTCATTTTTATTTTTCGAGGATAATTATTTATATATTAACAATTCATATTAATGAAATTTAAAACTGTCTTTTATTTTTAAGGTGCATTAACTGTCATAAATATTAATTGATATAAAACTGAAAATTGTGTTTAAATCTCAATTTATATTAATGTCCATGTTACCGCATAACATTGTAAAACTGAGACATAAGATACAGTAAGTTAATTACAGTCACGTTGCGTGAAAGTTGCATCATGCTACATGTGCATCAGAATATCTCACTTTCAAACTAGGGGAGTGGATTTTTTGGTGGTGCCATCTATAGGAAAAAGTTAAAGCAAATTCGTACTTTAACCTTTGCGTTTCTCTGATTAAACAAAAGAGGCATCCTACTGACTTAAATTCGCATAGCCAACAGCATAGCGAGCTTGTTTTGTCCAATTAGGATTTAAAAAGTGACCGAATCTAACAAAAAATATAAACTTAAACTAAACGAGATGTACTAAAAAAATATATTTGAATAAAATTATAGGCATTCAGTATTTTGGGAGAAATGTTTAGCGAAAATATTATTTGGAACAATTTTTGTACTAAGCATTTTTCCCAAATTGGCAGGCAACCTATTAATGTATTTTAATTTTTTAATATATCTGAAAGAAATCTTCTGTAAATTTTACTTACCAAAGTCATCAAAACAGCTCGATTTAAATATCATGGGAAAATTTTAAGGAATATATGAAAAAATTGAAATTGCGAAAAAGTATCGTAGTAACTCCTACACTAAATTTAGAAATCCACAGCCTAATATTCCCAAGTTTTCAATGTAATTTACTACAAACAAGATATTTTTCTGCTATTTAAAATCAGAACTGCGGATGTTTTGAAAGGAATCACAGAATGACAAATATTCTACTAGGAATCCATCAGGACAATGCAAATAAGTCATACAAACGTAGGAGTAAATATTTTTGGTGTCATATGAAGCATAGGGGGTATCTAGATGAAAGAAGAGTAAGTGGAAATTGATAAATTATTTCTAACTGGAAGAATCTTTATGGAATTAACCTATAAATAACTTAACAAAATAGTGAATAAAAAATTAGGATTTAAGTTAAAACAAATTGATTTAATTTTCATAACGTATTCACACAGACACACAATTTACACCCATACTATAATATCTAATTTTAATTACAATCCCCATTCAAAATAAATCTGGGTGGTTTGCATATCCAAAATAATTCGCATGTGAGATTAATTTAAAATTAAGGATTCTCTAGAATAATATGTGTAATAAATAATTAAGATTTCAGATTCTTTATCAAAATGTGAGAGTAAAAGAATGTACTTGATTTCGTCGCCAATTTAGAAGCATATTTAGAACGGTAGTTGTGTAGTTCGCCGCCAAAACTACTCATTTGTGAAATTACGTAGAATAAGAGGAAAATGGAGAAAATACGTGACATTACTTGGCAGTGCTACCAGAGGAAACAGTATAGAAGCGGGAAATTATTTTCGCTTATTGCACAGAAAATGAAACCTTTTTCCGAGCTGTGAAATTGTTTTATTACAGGAGCCTTTTCACTTACGAGAATAACTAATTATTGCCCATTAAACATTAAGATATCTTGAACGATTTCATTTTGAGATTAATATATGCGATGTTTGCTTTATTTAAAGTGTAAATATTTTCTTGATGTTATTTTGGTACGATTAAAATTAGGCATAAAGTTTCTAAGTAAAAACATATTTTTCTTTGAAAAAATGTAATTCGTTACATTAGATTGAGAATGTTGTTTTATGTATAATCTCTTCCTATTCATAAAGATTTTTGCATTTTATATTCATAAGTCGTTAGGTAAAATAAAGAAGAGTGATGCTAGTAGTTTTAGAATTGAACAGGATGCATAATTTTTGAGGTCATAATGAATATTTTAGGTCCAATAAAATGCTGTTCATTAAGACGGGCTACATAAATACAGTGCGGTAAAGGCGAGCCCCAGACTGTACTTTTACATTAACGGTCTTAGAATACTCGCTTGACCCCAAAGACCCCATTCTGTTTGAACTTTGTCGATGACGAGGTGACACCATAGCTGTCATCCTCTTCTCCAAATTTTCACCATATAAGCTTAAGGCTGACTGCTTATATGTAACTGATAGTGTTCAGCACAGCTATAGGTTCATAAAAGCATGCTGGTGCAACAGCACTACGGAAGGAATTAGGATGTCAAAGATTTTGGAACGCCCCAACCCATGGGGATCCATCAATCCAGTGAGGGAGAATGTGGTCACCCCCCAATCACTCTGCTCGGAAATTGATGTTTAATTTTGCTGATCTTAACGGGAAGCGGCATTAAGTTACTGACAAGAATTATAAAAATAATGATGGCATTATCAGTCTCAGAGTTTTATTCTACAGTTAATGATTTATGTATATATATATATATATATATATATATATATATATATATATATATATATATATATATATATATATATATATATATATATATATATATATATATATATATGGTTTTGAATATTAAAGTGGGAAGAAAAACAATTTAGTCTCAAAATTATCAATAATAAAATAATAATTATGATATCAGATATTCTAAATTTAAGCAAACAAAAATATAAATAAATATTTCATCCTCCAATATTATGTATAGAAATAGGAAGTAATGATGAATTTTTGTATTGAAAAATACAATATTTTAATCCAATATTTACATATAACTAAACTCTTATGCAATTAAAGTTAATAAAAAATATATTCATGTGTGTAAAATATCATTAAACATGCTTGTTTCTTGTGACTTGCAGGGTATTGGTGACAAGAGGAATCGTTTGGTGGATGTGAGTTCAAATATCAGGGTTGTGACGGCTATTAATTGTTGAAGATTCGAGAAAAGAATCCCATGCAATAGAAACAAACTGTGTGTGGGAAATGAGGAGACCACCGGGAATCTGATAATCAATGATGAAAACTATAAGTCTCTGATTCTGCAACAGATTTTAAAATTTATCCTTTAGAAAACATTTTTTTATTTTTATATATTTGTCTCTTAAATATAATTTTAGGTAGTAAGTAATAAAATTAATGTTTTTTTTAAATGCTAAAACTTAACTCCCGAGAAACGAGTGCTTTATAGAGTACATAAGCTACCGTTTTACCTTTCAGGTTGATAAACATGGATTCTGTACTCAATAAAAAAAGTGTTCGAATTGCGCTTACAAAAATTAAACATGTACTGGAAATTAACCTTTTAAGAAAATGGATATGATTAGAATTTTTCTTACGTAATAATCATGTTAAACGAAATAACATCCAATAATTTTCTTCAATTATTTGTTTTATGAGACAGAAAGGCTTATATTATTGCTTCTAAAATGTAGAAGTTAAGATTCCATCAGTAAAGAGGGATTATCTGGTATTTTCATAAATGTATATAAAAAATAAAATTCATAAGTTTGAAATTTAAGTCACCAGTAAAAAATTTTTCATATTAAAACTTTTTTTATAGTTTTTTTTTTCATATATTGAATACGATTACAATATGTTGCCTAAATTGTTCCTTTGTAACATATCTTTTTATTTAGATTTATGTTTTATTAAAATTTTTTTATTAACATCTCATTTCTTAATAGAAAACTCATATGTATTAGAAGTATGATTTATGGATGTACAATCTATAATAATAATATATATATATATATATATATATATAATTTACAAAATAAAAATAACGGATTAATTTTAAAGTACAAAGTATTTTAACACAGAAGGCGATTTTTTACTGACTTACTTCAACTTGTTTAGCGTGGAATAAATTTTAAACAGAAGACAAAATGGAGTTGACGCGAGAACATTTTCGCGCTATGATTTTCTACGATTTTAAAGCACGATAAAATCAAGAAAAATGCGTTCAACGGTAGCAATTAGCATTGGGTGATGAATCTCCAGCTCGTGCTACTGTATTCAGATGGTTTAGAGAATTTAGAAGAGGTCGCAATTTTCTTCAGGATGAAAAACACACAGGAAGGCCACCCTCGACTGTATACCCGGATAATGTGTTTGCCATACGAAAAATGTTAATGGATGATAATCGCTGTACCTATCAAATGATACAGAAGGAACTTAACATTGGATCCGCAGCCATACAAAAAATCATTAATGAAGAATTACATATGAAAAAAGTAATTTGCCGTTGGGTTCCCCATAATCTAACTGAGCATTAAAAAGAGGAGCGTGTCAGAATCAGTAAAGAAACTCTTAATATGCTGTATGATGGTGGCCACCGCATCAATTCAAAAATTGCAACAGGTGATGAAACATACATACCGTTTTTTGACGTTCCGACACCCCCGAAAAGCAAAGTATGGGTCTTTGAAGTTGATTCCCCGCCGACAATGGTGAAAAAACAACGCGCACTGAAAAAAGTGACGTATGCCGTTTTCTTCAGAAGTACGGGATTGGTCAAAGCCATCAAATTGGAAGTACAGAAAACAGTAACAGCAAACTGGTATACCACTAAATGTCTTCCAGAAATTCTACAAGAACTGAATGTTAGGGGGCTAATGCTTCACCATGACAATGCCTCTTCACATACAGCCGGATTAACAGATGAGTTTCTTAAACAAAAACAAATTAAAGTGATCGAACATCCCGTATTCACCTGATTTAGCTATGTGCGAATTTTGGTTATTCTTTAATCTAAAAAAGAACTTACGTGGACGTCATTTTCATTCAGAAGAAGAGATTAATGTGGTTATAAATGGCTTTTTCATCTATTCAAAGAAATGAATGGTTTGAGGCATTTAATCTGTGGAAAATTCGTCTACAAAAGTGCATTGATGCTGGAGGAGACTACTTTAAACACACCTAAAATTTTGTAAGTATAACTTTAAAAAGCTAGTTGTATCTCAAAAATTTCAGAGTGACCCTCGTATATATATATATATATATATATATATATATATATATATATATATATATATATATATATATATATATATATATATATATATATATATATATATATATATATGGTTTTGAATATTAAAATGGGAAGAAACACAATTTTGTCTCAAAACTATCAATAATAACATAATAATAATGCCGTCAGATATTCTAAATATGTACGAACAAAAATATAAATAAATAACTCATCCTCCAATATTATGTATAGAAATAAGAAGTAATGAATTTTTGTATTGAAGAACACGCTATTTTATTCCACTATTTACATATTACTAAACTAAGGCAATTAAAGTTAATAGAAAACATATTGATGTGTGTAAAATATCATTAAACATACTCTTTTAATGTGACTTGCGGTGTATTGGTGGTAAGAGGAAGCGCTTGGTGGATGTGAGTTCAAATATCAGGGTAGTGACGGCTATTAATTGTTAGATATTCGATAAAAGAACCACCTGAATTAGAAACTGAAACTGTGTGCGGGAAATGATGAGACCACCGGGAATCTGAAAATCAATGATCAAAACTATAAATCTCTGATTCTGCAACAGATTTTAAAATTTATCCTTTAAAAAACATTTTTTATTTTTATATATTTGTCTTTTAAATATAATTTTATGTAGTAAAAAATAAAACTATTTTTTTTTAAATGCTAAAACTTAACTCCCGAGAAACGAGGGCTTTATAGAGTGCATAAGCTACCGTTTTACCTTTCAGGTTGATAAACACGGATTCTGTACTCAATAAAAATTGTGTTCGAATTGCGCTTACAAAAATTAAACATGCATTTTGTAACATTTATTTTTATATAAATTTATGTTTCATTAAAAATTTTTTATTAACATCTCATTTATCAATAGGAAACTCATATGTATTAGAAGTATGATTTATGGATTTACAATCTATGATAATAATGAGTAAAAAGATAAAAAATTGTAAAATTATTTAAGAAACTAAGAAACTATTTTGTATAAGTAATTTGATACGCGAATTATAGGTTGCGTTGTATGGACGGCAATAATACACTAAATTATGCAAGTATGGAGAAAAATTATTGATTGCGATATTAGTTTTAATTTGATTCATGGAAAAATACACTTAAATTTTTCGACATAATTTTTTGCGTAATGTATTAAATTAATTTCTTTTAAAATTTTTATTCTTCCTATAAATGAAATTTCGAGTTAAACTGAGAAATTTCACTTCTTAATATAAAAGGGAATTCAGAGTGATAAAATATTCATCTCTTTCTTTTTTATAGAGATATTTGGAATAGTCATTATTGTTTTATAATCTATTTCACACAAATGAAAATGTTAACTATTCACAATCGAGTTTCCTTTTAACGCATGTTTTAATAAAACACAAATGATATGTGCAGCGTTGTTGGTAGGGTAATTCATACTTGTATATTTGAACAATGTTTTTTAGTTTGAGATATTATTTGAGGTAAACTGCTGAAAGAAAAATTATGTGATTTCACCAGTTAAAAAGTATTTTGTGATGAAAAGTAAGCTTTGATTCTCAGTATGAAGATTCATATTGCTCGACAAATGTTAATTTCAATTAAAAAGATACGTATTTGTTTTAGTTAAGTCTTTTTCTGCAGATAAATTTTATTTCAAAAGTAAATCTTTTTGTACGGTAAAATATATTTATCAATCTAACACTTGCTAAGTGCTGTGCACACCATGTCAAAAGTTAGAGAAAGCGAAATTCTCGCTCAAAAATTTATGAGTTGAATCGACTCGCCTAGTCATAGAAATATCCATTCTTAGTTTTATTTACTAATGTAAATGTATTTGTGAAAATTATATATTTTTTATTTATGCGTTCATAAATAGCGAAAATCAATTTATAATTAAGTAATTAATGCTATTTTTTAACTTGCTTTTCGCACCAGAGGCATTAGTTAAATAATTGCAGAACCATTAACGTTTGGGATTGCTGTATCGTACAAATGTAGGATTTGAAGCCTGAAGTTTGGTGATAAATTTGAAGCTATAAACATTATTAAGAGCTATATATTATTTGAGATCAGTATAGTATTTGTGCAATTCTGCTTACAAAAATCAGTACATATATGAAGATTAATTAAAAAGCGAATCTTAATTATTTTTAAATGAATAATATATTTAGTTTAGATTGAACTTCCATTTAATGGACGTTTTATTAACTTTGATCGGGTAAAACTTGGCACTTTGGAGAGCGTATCTGATATATGAAGTATTAGTGAACACGTATTGCGCCTGGTTTCTAAATCCGTAAAATTACAGAGAAATTGATGAAAAGTCACCGGTTCTGAGATACTCTGTGATTATCAAAATACTCTGATTCGCTGTGCAAATTTTTTCTTTGACAAATAATTAATTAATAAAGTTTTTAATTTAAAAAGCAATTTAATTCTCGAAAAAATATTTTTCCTTATAACTTTTCTGCAAATATTGCTAATTTCAGAACGTATCAACTAAATGTTTGTAATGTTGACGGTGGCAGGTAAAATATTGTATTGTCGGTAGAATGATTCGAGTTGTAACGTAATCAGAGGATAGCTGAGAGAGTTTTTTTGGACATAAAGAATATCACCAATATTACTTTTTGAAATGAAAAAAGGAACTTTGATCATTTGTGAACGTGTGCTTGATGAACTTATAAATGTTCCAAATTTAATACTCCTTTTCTATTGTTGTAAAACCAAATAATTTTAAATTTATTGATGAGAGATGAAATAATTAACACCAGAAAAGAAGTTGCATTTCAATCAACGGTTAGACTTCTAGAAGAATTACATATAGAAAAACTAAGAAATATCTATATAATTTTAAAGGATGACAAAAAAAATGAAAATTATAAAAAATTAGCTTTTTTTGCAATTTTACTGAAAGCATTAAAAATAATTATGGTAAAAATGTGTTGCTCATGACTTAGTTTTACTACAAAAATTAACAAGCAATGAAATAGAAAGAAAAGTTACACACCAAGGAAAAATAAGTACTTTTCAGCCAAACTACGTAAAAATATTTTACATATTTTTTTAAAACATGCAGTTAATTGCGATGTAACATAACTAAGTTAAGCATTAAAGATAATTTACCCAATTAAAAATATGATTAGAATATTTATGGATACACACAGTATAGCGTAAGTATTAGTTCAAAGTAAATTAAAGATGATAATTTATCTGAAGAATAGTAAAAAAATCCTCATCCCAAATATGTAAAAATGTTTCCTGGTTTTGTCAATGAAACTTTCTTTTGAGAATTACAAATAAATAATATTAAAGGAAAGGGTTATGTGTAAGTTATCGTTGGGGTTAGGGTGCTGAAACTTTCAATTTTATGAGAGTGCTTCGATTTAGTTTAAAGGAAATAATAGTGAATTAGCAACAATATTTTATCAAATAAAATGTAAATTTTGATTTCTTTATCATATTAAAGCTGGGATCAAGAACGAAAGTCCTAGAATTAATTTATCAGTCCCAGAACCATTAATTTAAATTTAGAAGAGCACTTCTACCAGGGCATGTTTTACGCATTTTATACGTCATTTGTAAGCATAAAGTATAATCGGTTGGAATGGAATTAGAAATCCTTACCCTGTGATAAGAAGACAGCGCTCTAACCAACCAGGCTGCTACAAATCTCTTTAATTTTATATACTGAATAATTTTAAATTTGCAAGGGCAGTTGAGCGTAGGACTCTGGTTAGAGTGCTTCCTACGTTCTGTTGCTTCGAAATGAATTCTATAGGAAATGATGAAATAGTGCAGCAGTGTGATTTCCATGATCAAAACAAATTCTGATCTTATATAATTTTCATTTTTTATTTAGAAATTTAATTCTACGCAGAAATATTTGTTAATTGATGGATTGAATTTCTATTTATATTTTTTATCAAATTTAGTACCCTTATAGATACATATTATTAATACGTTTTAATTTATTTATTTTTACATTAAAAATAAATAATTTTTCATTAATCTGAAGTTGATAATCTGCAAACAATATTTTGGTCAAATTTTTGATTTTCCCATTGTAGACGTTTTTAGAGGAAAAAGAAACAAAAAGAATTATCAACATAGCCTTTTGTAACCTTTCTTATTTAATATAAATTTTGATCTTCTAGAATGCTTAATGAACAATATTGAAAACGTAGATTTATTAAATATTAATTTTTTTACTTACATTTAGAGGAGTGACAAAACAAATAAATTTTTTAAAATATATATTGTTTCAAATAATATTTTACTTAAGTAGTAATGTTTAATTAAATGTGACCTAAGGAAAATAAGTATCTTATCATATTAAAGTATTTATATTCATTTATTATTTTGCCCTGCAGATTTGATAGTGTTTAAAATTAGGAATTTCTTTAATTTCTATAAATTAAACACTAAATTTTGATTAGAAATAGTTATATTTTAGGGTAATAGATGAAAGTATTGTAGAGAGATAGATGGTTTACAATTAATCTATTATATGTGAAAAAATACTTCTAAATCTCGAATGTTATTTTTCAAGTTAAAATTAAATTCCGATAATCTTCCAAATATATAACACTACTAATAAAACATTTCATTTTAAAAGGTATAACTCAATAATATTAAAGTTAGAGATGAAATGCATAATATATGATTTAAAGATTTGGTAAATCAACCAAATGATTACTTTGAAAATAACTCCTGATAAAAGAATAATGTAATGCAAGGATTATTGTTGTTATTACTTATGACACTTGGACAAGCCAAGCTCGCTATAACGTTGACTTTACGAATTTAAGTCAGTAGTGCGTCTTTCATTTAACCAAAGCACCACGAAGGAGAGTGGTGCTCTGGTTAAAGATAAGACTTTGTACTAAACTCCTCCGATAGATCCATACACCAGAGGATCAACTTATTTAATTTTGATATCGATCTGGAGGAGGAGAAAAGGTTTATTTTGAGTTATAGAAAACGAAATTTGTTCCTCTGACGAAATTAGCCATTAATGTATCATAGATTTTATAAATATATCACTTCACCTCTATGGATTATCATGAAATATTATTAAAGGTAAATATGCAAAATACAGCAATGTAAATATGTTATTAATAATTTTGAATTAGTTTAAAATTGTGTGCGAAATTATTCTCATTAGAATGGAATATGATGAAAAATAATATTTCATGCTTTGTTTCAAGCTGTATTCTACAACAGTAGCAAAAGTTAAATAAATAAGGTATTATTTACTTTTGAGAAAAGAACTTTATTATAAATACAATATTTAAGCTTTTAAATTCTTTCTTTATTCGAAGTTGATGCAGTGGTGTGGGAAGAGCTCCTGCTATATCTGAACGCGGTCAATGAGCATTGAGCTCTGTTTCAAAATCAGTAGAATTACAGAGAGGAAATGATGATAAATCACCGGGTCTGAGATATATTCTATGATGAATAAAACATACTCTGACTTTCTCTCTACAAATATTTTCTTTGGTAAATAATTAATGACACATGTAAACATATATAAAAATATTTTTTTACTCATAAAATATGCATTATTGTAACATTAATACAAAAATTGCTTCATTTTGAAGTGTTATAAGTAAATAACTATAATATCAGTAACTACTGAAATATGGTGTTGCGAATACATAATTCTATGGTTTGATGTATTAATAGTAGTAAAAAAGAGTCGTTTTCACCAAAGGATTTGTTCATGTATAATTTTCGTTTGAAGCATTAAGAAATACTTAAATGGTTTTTAATGACGATGAGAAATTTGCGATGTAAAATTTAATTTAAAAAAATTTTAGTTCATGATGTGTAACGTTATGTGACACAATTCACAGTTTGGTTATTATAATAATTCATTCTTGAAGTGTGATAGAAATAATGGCGTATGGCACATCAATGAATGCAAATATTTATCCACAGCCAAAGCACATAATATTTATTACAAATTTTTGTAAATATAATTCTTAATTTTGAGATGCTTTAATAAATAAATTTAATGATAAAAATTAATCACTTTGTAAAATCTTGAATTGTGATTAGAGAGTACGTGGCTGCAGACTTGAAGAATTAGGAGAAAGGAAAACAACATCTTAAAAAACATTATTTGTAAAAAATGAAAACTTTTCATCAGCCGAAATATTTTACAGTGATAAATATTTTGTAAATTAAACAGTTCTATTCGATATAAATAATAATTTTAATAAGAACAATAGATGTGAGATATCATTGTTTTTCACATGCGGGAGCTCACGATTTAACTGAAGATTGCTGTTATTTTTGTCAAAGAACAAGTGATAAAAAGAGAACACTTTTTGGGCCAAAAAATATAAATTCTGATTAATTGTCCAAATATTCTTTAATATGTAATATCATTTTGTAAGCATAAATTTTAATTTCCAAGAATTTTATTAATAATTTCTGGATATTCTTTACGATATGAATATAAGATTTTAAATGAACGTTACTATCTTGGGAAAATTTAGATGCGTTATGGATTAAGTGGTATATATTTATATATCCTTTTTCATAAATGCTGCGAGGAAAACTTAAATTCTCAATCTAAGTAATTAATTTCAACATTTTTCAAATGGAAGTGGATGCATAGTAAGTTAAGCAGAATGCTTGTGATTATTTTATCTATGCATAAATACGTTATAATACAGAGAAAATAAAGTACCATTATTTCGAAATTCTGTGATGTACAGCTTTTAATCCTTTGTAATTTTTCCTTTTAGAAACAACGTTATAGAACACTTGAACAGTCAAAACTAATTTTTCTTATATTCCGTATAACTTTTACTGTAAAGTATAACGCTTCCTCTTTTAAGTAATTATAAAAATCATTAACAAAATCCATAGTGATCCTCAATAATTAGCATTCAGCATTATTCAAATATATTATATTCAATTTGATTAGAAATTAGTAACTAATTAAAAATTTAAAATGACATGCTAAATGAAATTTAGTGGTAAAAATTTATGGTTTTTTATTAAAAATTATATCCTGTAAGAAAGAAGTGAATTTATTAGTTTAATACACAATGATTATTAAAACTAATATTTATTGTGCGGGCAAAAGAGATATTTAAAATATTACAGCAGGTTTCCTCATAAGCTAATATTGTTTCTCTTTATATTTCATAAAGGCTATACTGAATCTGTATTTAAAAATAACGAAATTTTAAATTCTCGTGATCTTGTAGAAATACAGCATTGGGGTTTACGCTGCTGTATGCTGATCATGTCGAATTTTGGTTCGCGTCCAGGAAGTGATGAAGTGCTATCAATTTGATATTCTGTGATGAAATATGAACTCTGATCCTCTTTATTATAATTTTTTAAAAAAATATTATTGAATAGTTCGATAAAGTGTGAATACCAAAGAATATTGAAAAAAAGGTACTGCGTTATGTCATCGGTCATATTCAATTTGATTAGAAATAAAAAAAATACTTAAAGATTTTTAATCACATATTAATTTAAATTTAGTGAGGAAAATTTATGGATTTTTATTAAAATGTAGATCCTGAAAGAAAGAAGTGAATTAATTAGTTTAATACACGATGATTAGTAAAACTAATATTTAAAGTGCGGGCAAAGAAACATTTAAAATATAACAGAAGATTTTCTCATAAGCTAAAATTATTTCTTTTTATATTTGAAAAAGGCTATACTGAATCTGTATTTAAAAATAACTAAATTTTAAATACTATTGCTCTTGTCGAAATACAGCATTGGGGTTAACGCGGCTGCGTGCTGCTGAGGTCGAATGTTGGTTCGCGTCCAGGAAGTGATGAAGTTCTATCGATTTGATATTCTGTGATGAAATCTGAACTCTGATCCTCTTTATTTTAATTTTTTTTAAAAAATATTATTGAAAAGTTCGATAAAGTGTGAATACCAAAGTATATTGAAAAAAAGTTACTGCATTATGTCATGGGTTATATTCTATTTGATTAGAAATAAGTAAATAATTAAAGATTTTTAATGACATATTAATTATAATTTAGTGTGAAAAATTTATGAATTTTTATTAAAAATTATATCTTGAAAGAAAGAAGTGAATTAATTAGTTTAATACACGATGATTAGTAAAACTAATATTTAAAGTGCGGGCAAAGAAATATTTACAGCAGATTTTCTCATAAGCTAATATTATTTCCTTTTATATTTGAAAAAGGCTATACTGAATCTGTATTTAAAAATAACTAAATTTTAAATTCTCGTGATCTTGTCGAAATACAGTATCGGGGTTAACTCTGCTGTATGCTGATGATGTCGAATGTTGGTTCGCGTCCAGGAAGTGATGAAGTTCTATCAATTTCATATTCTGTGATGAAAACGGAACTCTGATCCTCTTTATTATAATTTTTTTAAAAATATTATTGAATGGTTCGATAAAGTGTGAATACCGAAGAATATTGTAAAAAAGTTACTGCATTATGTATATGGGTTATATTTAATTTGATTTGAAATAAGTAAATAATTAAAGATATTTAATGACATATTAATTGAAATTTAGTGGGAAAAATTTATGGATATTTATTAAAAATAAGATTCTTAAAGAAAGAAGTGAATTTATTAGTTTAATACACGATGATTAGTAAAACTAATATTTAAAGTGCGGGCAAAGAAATATTTACAGCAGATTTTCTCATAAGCTAATATTATTTCCTTTTATATTTGAAAAAGGATATACTGAATTTGTATTTAAAAATAACTAAATTTTAAATTCTTATGCTCTTGTAGAAATACAGCATTGGGGTTAACGCTGCTGTGTGCTGAGGATGTCGAATGTTGGTTCGCGTCGAGGAAGTGATGAAGCTCCGTTTCTTTGATATTCTGTGATGAAATATAAATTCTGATCCTCGTTGTTGTTATATTTTAAAATATGTTGTAATTGAATTGTTTGATGAAGCGTGAAGACCGGAGTTGCCTATCTTGAATAAAATAATGAAGTAATACAAGTATGTGATATTCAGTTACCAAAAGAGTATATGTAAATCCTTTATGATCGAGTACAACCTTGTGTGTTAAGACTTTTGCAAGTTATGTTAAATGATATTTAATTTTTTTAAATAGTTTCAAATTAATGACAGGTAAAAGGGAATATTCTGTTTAAAATTTAAGGGCTCCTTCTTATAAAAGTGACAATACACAAGAAGACAGCTCATAAAATTGACAATACACAAGAAGAGAATTTTAATTCTCATCACCAGATATCAAACAAATGAGCCTCAGTGAAATAAATAAATTTTTAATTTGAGTGATGATGGAGTTGGTATTTTGTATTGTTGTTAGGGTGGAATGAGAGATTTTGCTTGACCGTCGGTTTATCCTGTATTGAAATATTCGGTGGAACTTTTGAAATTCGCTCTTTCTGATGCTATGAGTAGAAATATCCTTTTTGATCAACTGTCTTCAATTTTTTAAAGTTTTTCTGTGAATAAACTTTTATACAGTTGGTATGTCAATGAAAAATATTTTATGTGAGGCATGGTATCAATATTAAAGAAACATTTGGTTTCAAAATTATATTTCTGCAATAGTTTTTAACTATAGTTTTTAAGAGTTTGCATTATGTATTTATCGAAATCAAGGAGTATGCTTCTGCTGTAGTTCATAAATTTCATAGTAGAAAGAATCTACTAGGGAGAATGAATTCACATCAAATTAATGACTTCTAGAAATATCCAATACATTTTGGAGAGAGAGGAAAATTAGAAATTCAACTTTGAAGATGCCATATGTATGTCACACCGATGCTTGTTGATGCTATGAAGACAGCTGCTGTGGATAGTCATGGTCAGCAGAATTTAGGAGCAGTAGCGTGCATGCAGGTTATCGACGGACAGTCTATTCTAACAGCACCGTCCGTGAAGTACTCACAAACAAAATGCACTACATTCCTTACAAAAAATTTTATCTTCAGAAACGAGTCACTAACTAGTCTTTCATCTTCCGAAACTTTTTTCTCCAAAGCAAAAACAATTATTTTGAGATAATCAAGAATGAAAATGAACTACATTAAAACAACACACACACACACACACACACTATATCTATTACTTCATTTATCTACTTCAAAATGAATGCATTTTAAGAATTATTTGTTATAAAAATCATAAAAGCTATTTTCCTTGCCTTAAGTTTTTAAAATTTAAAAATTAAGTTCTTGAAATAAATAATTTAAAATGAAACATTTTTTTATAACTTTACTTGGAATAAGTGCAAACCTGAAATTTATAACTGGAAATAAAAATTCATTATCCTTTCATGAATTTTTATTTCTTATAATATGAAGTTGTAATTGTAAGAACATTAGTTGAGATGAAACAATTATTTAATTTTTGTATTGTAGCAATTCACGCAAGAATTGTGAGTGATGTATTGCATTGTGGTCAGAGTCCTCTCTCTCTTCTTTGGTTTGAGTAGAATAAATAAATTGGATATTTATGTAAATATGATGTATGGTTTAAAAAATAGAATTCTATCCTGTAGAATTTTTTTCTCTGAAAAAATATTAATTTTTCAATGACAGTAATTTTGAGGTAAACATGAAAATGTAATAATTCAAAATTTAAAATTTCCTATATAATTTCCGAAAAATGTATATTATCTAAATGTATTTCCTATCAATGTAATATTTTATTTAAAATTCTGAAAAACTATTTAATTTTAAATTTACAGGAGGTATGTGGACTCTTGTATTGTGGTCAGAGAGCTTGACCGAGACATCTATTTCAGTGAAATTATGGAAGAACTGATGATTATTCCGTCATTTGATGCACTGTGATTAAATGTATGATCTGATATAAGTAAAGTTTTTATTACTTACACATACACACATATCATTAGCATATTAAAATTTAATTTTAATGCTATTAAATCTACATTGAAATTTCTCCCTGGATACAAGATGAATCTTTATTAAAACTGATTTATGCATACGATGCAATTTACACACACACACACACACACACACACACACACACACACACACACACACACACACACACACACACACACACACACACACACACACACACACACACACACACACACACACACACACACACACACACACACACACACACACACACACACACACACACACACACACACACATATATATATATATATATATATATATATATATATATATATATATATTAAACTTCTTTTTTTATCATTAATTGAACTTTGTTCACGGTGTAAATACTTTTGTCTGATTCAAACAACATTTGTTCTAATTATAACACTAAAGACTTAAAAATCCAAATCTCATTTTTAAGTCTTTAGTGTTATAATTAGTGAACACATTATCATTTCGATAATGTAGTTCCAAAATTTAAAAAATTTTTTATCCATATACCGTGTTCACTAAATCTGTATTTTTGGGCTACATAAATAGCAAAGAAATGTATGTGTAGTTATTAAACTTATATATATATATATATATATATATATATATATATAAAAGGTGTAGAAAAATATTTAACTACTTTTTTTTATCATTAATTGAACTTTGTTCACAATGTTAATACTTTTGGCCGATTCAAACAAACGATCCAAATCTCATTTTTAAGTCTTTAGTGGTATAATTGGTGAACAAATTTTCGTTCCAATAATAGAGTTCAAAAATTTTTATCCGTATACCGTATTCCAAATATATATATATACATATATATATATATATATATATATATATATATATATATATATATATATATATATATATATATATATATATATATATATATATATATATATATATATATATATATGTATATATATGTTCATGTATATATTTTACCTTTCACACACACATATCTACAACAAATTAATTGCATTTAAATAGTTGATTGTTGTAAAAACCACAAAATCTTTTATAGATTTTGTGTATATAATTATAGAAAGTTATCTGTTACAAAACATTTGTTGTTTATTTATACACATAATATGATGTATGAGTGTTCAAACATCTTGATATAAAATTTATGTTAACGTTTTATTTTTGAGAATCAAGTTTTTTTTCTGAGAGTGAAAGTTGAATTTACATAATTTCTACCTTTCTCCTGCGAATTACCATGAATCCAATCTTCCTGAACATTGTAGCATATCACAAATTTGCGCTTGTAATAACACTTATAAAATGATTCCCATGAAAAGGGTAACTGGTAATAACCCCCTATGACTTTTAATTTAATAATTAAAAGTGAAAGCATCTTTTGTTTATATATCATTACTTTTCTTAGCAAATTTATAAAAAGAAAGTTCTCGTTGTAAAATGTTTGCGTGTTGATCTCCGGATAGACATAAACATACGCATTGTGTTGAGCTCCGGATCCAGAGCTGAATACGCTAATGCCGGAAATGCGTTTTGACACTTATCGAGTTTGATTATTTCATAAATTTCATGGAAATTCGTTTGTTACTTGAAGAATCCTTAATTTGCATAAACATTTAATAATTTAAGAAATATTAGATTGTTTCTATTTTAATATTATTACAGAATTATTTTAAGCATGTAATATACATATATCAAAATTTTCTAAAGATTATTTCTATTCGATCGTTTCCTGCATTTGCTCAGACTTGCATTACATGTTATTTTGAGTAAATAACTCGGTGTTATTGTTTAATAAGAACGATTGGTTTGAGCACAAGAAAGTTTAAAGCCTCTTTGATCTGATCTCTGTGATCAAAAAATAATTCTAATCATATGTAATAAACTCTTAAAAATGAAATTTCATGTTGAAATGTTTGAGTTCTGAACTATTCTTTTCCATAACTACAAAGAAAATTTAAACATAATAGTTTATGTTACTATGATTGAACAATAATAAAAAGTTTTACTTATATTTTATCGATATGGTAATAAGATATGATACTGAATAGATATCGTCCTAATGATATTGCTGAGCAATTATCTTGTATGACAGCAGGTTAAATAAAGTAAATATATAATCATCTATATTAATGCTATATTATGGCTTAAAAGTATATCATATACATATAATATATTAAATACATCTGTATGAGAAATAAGTTATTTTATTATCACGAATGTCATAGAATTAACCTTTTTCCCCCTTCCCCTTCAGTTCTGTACTGAACTAACTGCACCTTTTGAACAGCAACATTGAATACTTTGTCCTCTCTATTATGAACTGCTTATTATTCGAAGAGTAAAATTTATATAATAACCTCCTACAAAAGCTGAAAAATAATATTATATATATAATATTTAGTTTGTACTGCTACGCATATATTTTTAATATATACTACAGACTAAAACAACATTTTTTTAAATAGTCCTGTACATAAAAGGAATAATTTTTAAAGACTAAACCAAATGTAATGAGTTATGCTTTTTTTTTAAATAAATAATTAATAAAATGAATGTGAGTTAGCCACACATAAAAAAAGAGATTTTTGATTTTCAATGTTTTATTAATATAGGACCTGTATATTTTGTAATAAAAAATGTTTGAGTTTTCAAAATTAATGTTTATAAAAGTGGTTTTTAAACAGGCATTACAAAAGTGAAAGAAAGTAAACACAATATTTTTTGAAAAATTGTTTTTATAAGATATTTCATTTTGAATTTAAAGAGAATTATTGGAGCAAGAAGTTTTAAGAAATTTTATTAAAAATTTGTACAATTTGAGAAATAAAACAGCAACATTCTTTAGCATTCTATAATTGCTTTTCATAATTATTGAATAAATGAGACTTTTGTTAAATTATATTATAATAGATTTAAAAGAAAGTATAAATTATTAGCGCGTGGTAACAGGAAAAAATTTCACCTGTATTTAAATATAACTACATATAAAATAAAAGGATGCTCTTTTAAAATTATTTCGTTTTCAACAATCGGACTCATTTTAAGGTTGTATTTAAGTGTAGCTCTTCGTAAATAAGGTATGTTTTTTTGTTCTGGTTTTGTTTGTCGCTCAACGGTCTTTTTTTTGCACACGAGGGCTAATTAGACCGGGACTTACGGTTTAAAGGGGATTCCGAACCACTACAAATATCCATGCCCAAGGTGGGATTCGAACCCACGAACTGTTGAATCGAAGGCAAGAGCGCTAACCATTCGGCTGCCACCTCGGCCTTCGTAAATAAGAGAAATTCTAGACTTTTGCAATATTAAAACGGAGTTTGGATTATTTGTGTAAAGAAATGATAAACTACAGTGATGCATGGAAACATTATTTATCCAGTGACTCCATAGCTTGGCGGTAATATTCACTTTACAAACAGAAGCTGCAGATTTTTTTTCAATAGACTTTTCAAAATGAAGAAAGTAGAAGGTTTATTGTGGTGTGGATAAATATTTAATAGATTTGTAGAAAGGAATTAATGAGCTAAAATTTGGGTTAACAGTCGCTACTTTAACTAAATTTTATATCTTTAAACTGTAATTTTTCAGAGTTAAACTAAACAATATCAACCAAAGAGAAGCTAAACAAGAAACAATTAAAAATTGGTTTCAAAATGGAAGATTCAAGGTCTCTTATGTTTCCAATTTCACATTTTAAATTTGAAATCAGTGTACAAAAGTTTGGTGGTTCATTTAGCTCGTGAATTTTATGCAGGTATATAAACATAGATTACGTATTATGCAGTTTATGTAGATTAAAGTATGAGCTATCAGAGATAAACAGAATCAAATCAAAACTTTAACTTACAAATTTGATTAAATCAATGAGACTTCATGTATAGGAACTATTCGGAAAACTGGTTGTTCACACAATATATTCTTTGTTTCGTACAAAGTTTATTTTGAGTTGTGGTCTTATTACTTTAAAAAACACATATGACTGGAAAAATACTCCTTTTTTAGATAAAATGTTTAGCTTAAATTAAATATTTAATAAAATTGCATATTAATGTTTGATATTTCACGTACCTACAACAAATTAATTTAATTTAAAGAAAATATACTATTTGTAATAAAAGTCACAAAAACGTCAGCGTTTCTATACTTTAGTAACGCATTACCAGAAAATCATTACAGTAGTTTCATATTTTAGCTATACAAAACTCAGATGGAAATATTAGAGTTCAAACATCTTAATATAAAATTTATGTAGAGTTTTATCGTAGGATCAAGATTTTTTAATGAGAGTGAAAGTCAAGTTAAACTAATTTCAGGCTTTACCCGGTGAATGTCATTATTAATTCAATCGTTCTGATTAAAGATCGGATTAATTACCTTTCTCACATTAAATTCTTCAGTATCAAAACATTTTTAAATTAATTATTATATATCCTAGAGAAATTAGTAAATGTGTTTTTATGAAATAATGTTGTACATTTTTTATTGCTTTAATTTACATTTATATGCAAAAATATATAAGTAATATAAACGCACATGTATTAGAAAAATTAACACTTATAATATTATCTGTGTTGCAGTTGCGTAAAACTGTATGTAAAGAGTTTCAAAACATTGATTTTCAAGGATCTCTATTTTTAATAACATAGGTGTGATAGTTAGAAAATTAAAACTGACTTTAAGTTTAGAGGGATAACCTTACAAATCCTTGTACGCTAGGTTGTCCGTAAAGGCGTTTCAAACCACTTAAGATGTAGTCTTAAGGAGATTTATAGGAAGCAGTGCCTTTATAAAATAAAAGGCTTCGAATTTTATGCCTGCAGGTGTTAAACAACGGAAGATGAATATTACATTTCTGCTTTTTACATGTCAAATGAGGCTAGTGATGATGTGTTTCAATGTTTTCTCCCTTGTGACGCATGAATACGGAACATTAACTGTAGAAGTTCTTCATGGACAGAAACTTGCGCTTTGGCTGTTATAATGCCTTAAAACTGCAAATCTTATAGTCTCCATTACTCGATGCAAATAATTCCGTAATAGGCATCACATTTTTCTCCCCTTATGTGTGTGTCTCATTCAAACAGATGTCAAATAGATATGTAATATTTAAGAAATGTATATGATTCACACATACATTGAGAACTTCCAATGAACACTTGTTTGTTTCCTTGTTCTCTCTCTAATAATAAGAAATTACATACATTTTTCAGTATATTACATCTTGCATTTATAATACTCAGAAAGCCGAAATTTTCTGCAATTACTATACTTATGAATCAAAAAACCTAAATCTAATAAAACTAAATAAAGTTATAACATTCCATTATTAAATTTTCTAACAAGATTATTAAATTTCTGTGTGATCTTTTTTTGTTTGACCGATTAATGTGCTGTAAATTGAAGTATACCGATTTATTTTTGATTTAGTGATGAAATCTAATTTATATACAAAGACAATATAAACCTAGAGATATCCGATTCATTTTGGAGAGAGAGGAAAATTAGAAATTCAACATCGATGATGCTATTTGTAAGTCATACCGATGCTTGTTGATGCTGTGAAGACAGCTGCTGATGCTCAGTCATAGACTTCAGAATTTAAAAGCCGTAGCGTGCATGCATTTTATCGATGGACTGTCTATTCTTACAGCACTGTCCGTAAAGTACTCTCAAGCGAAATGCATTACAACCCTACAAAAAATTTATATTCAGAAAACAGTCACTAACTAGTCTAACTAATTAAACTAACTAGTCTTTGATCTTCAGAAACTTTTTTCTCGAAAAGAAGAACAGTTATTTTGAGATAATCAAGAATGAAAATAAACTACATGAAACCAACACAATAATAATTTTAATTTTATACCAATGTAAGTTTCTTTCTATTCATTGGATTTATTTTTTGTTGAAAATTAACTGTGCGCGTTTTTCCTATAGTAATACACATTATTCCTTATTTCCTTAATAAAGTGAAAATGTTACTTATTTGTTGTTTTCTAAAATATGGTATATATATATATATATTGCTGCTGGGTTTTTTGCTGGAATCCAACCGAAGACCCTAGAGAAGAGAAGGTTGTTCTGATTTCAAAACACAGAGATTTTAAATGTCCGGCTGGTATGATATCATGATTTTATTGATCAGGAAGGTCTTATGAAAAATTCATATATTTGATTTTGGTCAAAGGAAAAATTCAGTTGCTGTATTTATCATCATGGTATATCTAAAATAACTTGCTAACTTTAAAACATTGGGAATAAATAAGCAAATTTTACCGTGAAAGTGAATATTAACTGTGTCTTGTGCTGAATAAGATTTTATTTAAGTGTTTGATTTTTTCCAGTAAGGATGCTATAAAGTATAGTATATTGTATATAAGATTTACACTATTCAATCTAAAAAATAAGCTCAGCAGTAAACTTTTAAATAAATAATCCATGGAGTAATTCTTCAATTAAGTCCTCATCATCATTGATGAGCTTGAGCTAAAATTAATAATAAATATTCTTGTTTATTTATTCAAATTGTGTGTATAATGCTTTTTCTTTTTTATATTTATAAATGAGAAATATTATTTGGAATAAATTTAGAATTCACTGTCGAATCTTATTTATGAAACCTTAAGTTTTGAAATGAATGCAATCTACTCATTTTTAACTGGACTTTTAAGCCATTGAAATCATAAAAAAATTATTATACTTTATGCAAAATGTAAGAATATTTGTACTAATAAGGGTACCTTTTTTGTTTGTTGAATTGGTGTCATGCTTCATTAGAAAACAAAAACCACAATTCATTTAAATTCATATAATATTGGAGGTTCAATTAACAGGTTTCATAAGAGGAATTCTTTGAAAAATAATTGCATCAATTCACATAAATCTATATTTTTCCTAGATATTATTTATACATAAAACCTTCAGCTTTTAATATTACAGTTTTTTAGAATTAATGAAAACGAGCGAAGCGCTGCCTTCAGTATAGTGCGTTAAGTGCGCAAGGTGGTTGTTGAACTTGTCGGTGAGTTCGAGGAAAAGTACGGAGGAAAGGATGAGATTTCACCGGTCTGATGTTCTCTGATCAAAACAATCCGTTGCTGATCCTCTACTCTGATGACACAATTTTATTTTGTAAACATATGCTATTATAAAAAATTCTCAAAGTAAGTTTTACTCTGTAAGTGCATCAGAGAGTTTTTAAATTATATATATTTATAAAAAAAAATTTGGCCATTTTTGTATAATTTTAGAGTGGTTGAAATGATGTCAGCAATTTCATAAAAATTAAAATCTGCTTTTATATTTCGAGTATTTTTATATTTATATCACTTATGATATTATGTTAATTTGTATTGCTAAATAAAATTTTGTTTTACATTTTCTGAATCAATTCATCAATTACCGATTACATTGTATTATGCGTCAGTTGAGGCTTGAAAAATTTCTTGTAATCAAAATGAGTTTCACTACGTATCAAATTTCTTATTATCTAAAAATCAGGATGTAACAGGATGAAGAGGAAAATCGTGTACATATGATTATACTCATAAAACTCACAACAATATGCAGAATTGATTAATATATTAAATAGCATTCATTATTATTTATTCATAAGTGATTGTTACTGACCATTTTAACTATGAAGTCTTATATAAAATTTTACGGATGCCCTGCAAGAGCTGCATGCAGTATTGTGCTTCAAGTTGTAACTCAATTATTTATGTTCCATGATGAGTGATTGAAGACGATAAATTAAACTGTTTCTCAACCCATGCGATTAATTGCTATCCTGTTATATCTTATAATAATTATAAATTAGTATTTATTTGAAGGATGTTTTTTCATAATATTTCTAAATAATTATATTTTCATAATATTTCTATATAAATATAATAAAAAAGAAAATTCATTTTTATTTTTCGAGTATAATTATTTATATATTAACAATTCATATTAATAAAATTTAAAACTGTCTTTTATTTTTAAGGTGCATTAACTGTCATAAATATTCATTGTTATAAAAATGAAAATTGCGCTTAAATCTCAATTTATGTTAATGTCCATGTTACCGCATAACATTCTAAAACTGAGACATAAGATACAGTAAGTTAATTACAGTCACGTTGCGTGAAAGTTGCATCATGCTACAAGCATCAGAATATCTCACTTTCAAACTAAGGGAGTGGATTTTTTGGTGGTGCCATCTATAGGAAAAAGTGAAAGCAAATTCGTACTTTCACCTTTGTGGTTCTCTGATTAAACAAAAGAGGCACCCTACTGACTTAAATTCGCATAGCTAACGGCATAGCGAGCTTGTTTTGTCCAATTAGGATTTAAAAAGTTACCGAATCTAACAAAAAATATAAACTTAAACTAAACGAGATATACTAAAAAAATATATTTGAATAAAATTATAGACATTCAGTATTTTGGGAGAAATGTTTAGCGAAAATATTATTTGGAACAATTTTTGTACTAAGCATTTTTCCCAGATTGGCCGGCAACCTATTAATGTATTTTAATTTTTTAATATATCTGAAAGAAATCTTCTGTAAATTTTACTTACCAAGGTCATCAAAACAGCAGGATTTAAATATCATTGGAAAATTTTAAGCAATATATGAAAAAATCGAAATTGCGAAAAAGTATCGTAGTAACTCCTAAACTAAATTTATAAATTCACAGCCTAATATTCCCAAGTTTTCAATGTAATTTACTACAAACAAGATATTTTTCTGCTAATTAAAATCAGAATTACCGATGTTTTGAAAGGAATCACAGAATGATAAATGTTCTACTAGGAATCCATCAGGACAATTCAAATAAGTAATTCAAATGTAGGACTAAATATTTTAGGTGTCATATGAGGCATAGGGGGTATCTAGATGAAAGAAAATAAGTGGAAATTGATAAATTATTTCTAACTGGAAGAATCTTAATGGAATTAACCTATAAATAACTTAACAAAATAGTGATTTAAAAATTATGATTTTAGTTAAAACAAATTGGTTTAATTTTCATAACGTATTCACACAGACACACAATTTACACACATATACACAATTTTAATATAATATTTTTTTACTATAATACACAATTTTAATTACAATCCCCATTCAAAATAAATCTGTTAGGTTTGCATATCCAAAATAATTCTCATCTGAGATTAATTTAAAATTAAGGAATCTCTAGTCTCATATGTGTAATAAATAAATAAGATTTCAGATTCTTTATCAAAATGTGGGAGTAAAAGGATGTACTTGATTTCGTCGCCAATTTAGAAGCATATTTAGAAAGGTAGTTGTGTAATTCGCCGCCAAAACTACTCATTCTTGAAATTACGTAGAATAAGAGGAAAATGGAGAAAATACGCGACATTTCTTGGCAGTGCTACCGGAGGAAACAGTATAGAAGCGGGAAATTATTTTTGCTTATTGCACAGAAAATGAAATCGTTTCCTGAGCTGTGAAATTGCTTTATTACAGGAGCCTTTTCACTTACAAGAATAACTGATTATTGCCCATTAAACATTAAGATATCTTGAACGATTTCACATTTTGAGATTAATATATGCGATGTATGCTTTATTCAAAGTGTAAATATTTTCTTGATGTTGTTTTGGTACGATTAAAATTATGCATAAAATTTCTAAGTAAAAACATATTTTTCTTTGAAAAAATGTAATTCATTACATTAGATTGAGAATGTTGTTTTATGTATAATCTCCTCCTATTCATAAAAACTTTTTCATTTTATATTCATAAGTCGTTAGGTAAAATAAAGAAGAGTGATGCTAGTAGTTTTAGAATTGAACATGATGCATAATTTTTGAGGTCATGAAGAATATTTTAGGTCCAATAAAAGGCTGTTCAGTATGATGGGCTACATGAATACAGTGCGGTAAAGGCGAGCCCCAGACTGTACTTTTAGATTAACGGGCTTAGAATACTCGCTTGTCACCAAATACCTCATTCTGTTTGAACTTTGTCGATGACGAGGTGACACCAAAGCTGTCATTCTCTTCTCCACATTTTTGCCATATTAGCTTAAAGCTGACTGCTTATATCTAACTGACAGTGTTCAGCACAGCTGTAAGTTTAGGAAAGCATGGTGGTGCAACAGCACTACGGAAACGGAGTATTTTCAGGATGTCAAAGATTTTAATTGGAACACCCCAACCCATGGGGATCCATCAATCCAGTGAAGGAGAATGTGGTCACCCTCCCAAACACTATGATCGAAAAATGATGTTTAATTTTGCAGATCTTAACGAGAAGTGGTATGAAGTTACTGACAAGAATTATAAAAATAATGATGGCATTATCAGTCTCAGAGTTTTATTCTACAGTTAATGATTTATATATATATATATATATATATATATATATATATATATATATATATATATATATATATATATATATATATATATATATATATATATATATATATATATATATATATATATATATATATATATATATATATATATATATATATATATATATATATATATATATATATATATATATATATATATATATATATATTTTGAAAAATAATTAATTAATAAAAATATTTTAATTTGAAAAACAATTTAATTCTCCCAAAAATATGCTTCCTTATAACTTTTCTGCAAATATTGCTTAGTTTCAGAACGTATCAGATAAATGTTTGTAATGTTGATGGTGACAGGTAAAATATTGTATTGTCAATAGAATGATTCGAGTTGTATCGTAATCAGAGGATAGCTGAGAGAATTTTTATGGACATAAAGAATATCAACAATATTACTTTTTGAAATGAAAAAAGTAACTCTGATCATTTGTGAACGTGTGCTTGATGAACTTATAAATGTTCCAAATTTAATTCTCATTTTCTATTGTTGTAAAACCAAATAATTTTAAATTTATTGATGAGAGATAAAATAACTAACACCAGAAAAGAAGTTGCATTTCAACCAGCGGATAGACTTCAAGAAGAATTACATATTGAAAAACTAAGAAATATCAATATAATCTTAAATGATGACAAAAAATGAAAATTATAAAAAAATTAGCTTTTTTTGCAATTTTAGTAAAAGCATTAAAAATAATTATGGTAAAAATGTGTAGCTGAATGTGCGTTGATCATGACTTAGTTTTACTACAAGGATTGTCAAGCAATGAAATAGAAAGAAAAAATACACACCAAGGAAAAATAAGTACTTTTCAACCAAACTACGTAAAAATATTTTATATATATTTTAAAAATATAGCAGGTTATTGCGGTGTAACATAATTAAATTAAGCATTAAAGTTAATGTCCCCAATTAAAAAAATGATTAAAATATCTACGGATACACAGTATAACGTAAGTACTAGTTCACAGTAAATTAAAGATGATAATTTATTTGAAGAATAGTAAAAAAATCCTCATCACAAACATGTAAAAATGTTTCCTGGTTTTGTCAATGAAACAGTTTCTTTTGAGAATTACAAATAAATAATATTAAAGGAAAGGGTTATGTGTAAGTTATCGTTTCGGTTAAGGTGCTGAAGCTTTCAATTTTATTAGAGTGCATCGATTTAGTTTAAAGGAAATAATAGTGAATTAGGAACAATATTTTATCAAATAAAATGTAAATTTTGATTTCTTTATCAGGTGAAAGCTGCGATCAAGAAGGAAAATCCTAGAATTAGCTTATCAGTCCCAGAATTATTAATTTACATGTAGAAGAACACTTCTACCAAGGCATGTTTTACTCATTTTATACGTCATTTGTAAGCATAAAGTATAATCGGTTGGAATGGAACTCGAAATCCTTACCCTATGATAAAAAGACAGCGTTCTAGCCAACCAGGCTGCTACAAATCTCTTTAATTTTATATACTGAATAATTTTAAATTTGCAAGGGCAATTGAGCGTAGGACTCTGGTTAGAGTGCTTCCTACGTTCTGTTGCTTCGAAATGAATTGTTTAGGAAATGCTGAAGAAGTGCAGCAGCGTGATTTCCATGATCAAAACAAATTCTGATCCTATATAATTTACTTTTTTAATTTAGAAATGTAATTCTACGGGGAAATTTTAGTTAACTGATACATTAAATTTCAATATTAATTTTTTTTATCAAATTTATTACTCACACAGGTACATATTATCAATACGTTTTAACTTATTTACATTATTTTTACATTAAAAAATTAATAATTGTTGTGAAGTCGATAATAAATAATAATCATTAATAAATAAATAATAATAGTCGATAATAAATATAAATAAATAATCATTAATGTGAAGTCGATAATTTGCAAACAATATTTTGGTCAAATTTTTGATTTTCCCTTTGTAGTCGTTTTAGAGGAAAAAGAAACAAAAAGAATTATCAACATAACCATTTGTAGCATTTCTTATTTAAAGTATATTTTGATCTTCTTGAATGTTTAAAATGTTGAAAACGTAGATTTATTAAATATTTATTTTTTTATTTACATTTAGGGCAGTGACAAATACAAATAAATTTTTTAAAACATGTTTTGTTTTAAATATTATTTTACTTAAGTAGTAATGTTTAAATAAATGTGACCTAAGGAGAATAAGTATCTAATGATATTAAAGAATTTATATTCATATATTATTTTGCCCTGCAGTTTTGATAGTGTTTAAAAATAGGAATTTCTTTTATTCCTATAAATTAAACGCTAATTTTTGATTTGAAATGGTTATATTTTAGGGTAATAGATGAAAGTATTGTAGAGAGATAGAATGTTTACAATTTATTGATTATATGTGAAAGAAATACTTCTAAATCTGGAATGTTGTTTTACGAGTTAAAATTAAATTCCGATAATCTTCCAAATATATAACACTACCAATAAAACATTTCATTTTAAAAGGTATAACTCAGTAATATTAAAGTCAGAGATGACATGTATAATATATAATTTAAAGATTTTTTGTAACTCAACCAAATGAATAATTTGAAAATAAATGTTGATAAAAGAGTTATGTAATGCAAGGATTATTTTTGTTATTACTTATGACACTTGGACAAGTCAAGCTCGCTATAACGTTGACTTTATGAATTTAAGTCAGTAGTGCGTCTTTCATTTAACCAAAGCACCACGAAGGTAAGTGTTGCTCTGGTTAAAGGTAAGATTTTTCACTAAACTCCTCCGATAGATGGCACCACCAGAGGTTCAACTTATTTAATTTTGATATCGATCTGGAGGAGGAGAAAAGGTTTATTTTCAGTTATAGAAAATGCGAAATTTGTTTCTCTGATGAAATTAGCCATTAATATATCATACTTTTTATAAATATATCACTTCACCTCTACGGATTATCACAAGGCATATTAACTTTAATATACAGCTACTAACGACAGCTATTTGGTTCACTTAGCATTATAGAAAAAGAGATGATGTATTGTGCCTAAATGATTTGCATGATCAAAGCTACGATTGAATCCTGCATTGCTTTGTTTTTTCTTAAATAAGTATTTCTATTTAAAACTGTTTCAGCACCATTATATTAATTCTTTATTTATCCTGAAATGCTAACTGAAAACCATTTAGCAATAATTTCTAATAAGATGACGATATGTTATCCATTTTTCGCCCACATTTCACAAGGACAGATATCTATAACACACTGGGGTCAAAATTAAGAGAATTCAACTGTTTTATCGAATTTCTTGAAAAGAACTGAATGAAATGTGTTGTTGTTGTTGTTGCTGATCATTGTTGTCTAGCAGCGCTAGACCAAGTCTATGACATGGCACACTCTCAGGAAATCAATGACCAATAATGGACGGTCCAGAAGATCTTCTTTATCGAGTCCCAAGCACTCAAGGATATGATCCGGAGTGGCTTGGCTCTTGAAACACTTAGCGCAAATTGGAAATTCCTTTTCTTTGTTGTGAAATGCCAATGATCTCAGGTGGCCACTTCGAAAACGAGTTATTGTAGTTTGTTCCAGTCTGCTGCACCGGAGGGATAGAGATCCGCCGGGACGATTACCCTAGTACCAATGGTGCACGGGGGGAATGGCAAATGCAGACCGAACAAGGCCTTTCTGTCTAGAGTATAGTTCAGTATAGTGAATGAAATGTAAAACCACAACTTCGAGGCTAAAATGCAAATCATGTACTTAGAATAGGTAAACATATATTTAGGTGTGGGTGGTGACAGTAGAGGAATATGCTTTAAAAGCACAATACAAAACACGTGTTTCGTTCGCTAGCTCACTTTGGCAATTTCTTGTTGTTTTTGTACAGCAATCTACTGAAACGAATTTTTAATGCAGCAATGAGTAATACACAACGTTTAGATGATGTTATGAGGTCTCTAATAGTGGGGAGGCTCAAAGCAGATTAGTCTCCAGTACATATTTGTAGAGAGTTCAGCCGCGTGTTCTGTGCAATTTATGAAAACATTTCCAGAAGATGGTAGCTATTGAGAGAAAGCTTGGTCAAAGTTTTCCTAGAGCCACGACTGCCGGAGTTGATTTCCAATTGTTTATTATAGCAAGGCGTAACAAGGATACTACAGCTACTTAGTTCTCTCTTGATTTGTAGACGGCTACAGAGACCCTATTTTCAAGGATTTCTGTTTTCAGAAGACTTCATGAGAGAGAGAGGACTTGCGATTTGTGTCACGCCCATATCTAAGAATGAGCTAATCTGCTTGGCATAGTCAAGAGAACAGAGGGATTGGAGTGTAGGTCAATGAGCGGCCATTCTCTTCCTTAATGAGTACCGGTTCAGCCTATACAGAAATTTACGCTGTACATTCATATAGTGAGAACAAGGGCCCAGCAACCTACTCTCCAGTATTTACGAAATTAATAGTATGGCATCATGGCTTAGAGGATTAATAGTATGGAATTATGGATTTTAGGTTAAATAGTATGGCAAGGAATCGTATTAAATAGCCGCATGCTCCTCCGTGTCTTAGAAAAAACAATTTAACGGCTGTGAGTTACAAGAATAAGGTCTTGCAGTCCTATGTTTTATTTTTCAGAGACGCAGTTGGCGCAGTACTCATTTTAATGGATACTTTTTTATTTCCAATGGCTGGGCAAATGCAAGAAGTAACACAAATAAAACACATGAAAAATAACAAAATAGACATGAGACGAGGACCGGACATTACATAAACGCAAACGAGATGACCGAAGTCATTGTTTCAAAAGTTCTCTAGATTTTCAATAAAGTGATGATTCAGAGTTGCCATGCAATGCAGTAATGCGGTGGAGGTGGGTCCTATTCATTGGCCCCGCCAAGTTCCCAAGTGGACAGCCGGGTAATTTTAAGATGCCAATGGGTTGCAAGTGTTCAGTCAGAAAGTCGTGACCAATCAAGAGTTGAAACTGTACCACGACTTCATGGCGTGGCCCATCAAGGATATTCAAAAGTTCATCTTTCCATCGATTGGCTTTTATCTTTCTTGTAGTTTAGAAACTTGAATTCTTAATAAAACTTGGTTTAGATATAGCTTTATAGTGTGGTAGGAAATCTGTGTGTCTTGACTGAAGAAGTTTCACGCCTCTCTTTGCGAAGAAGTCCAATGGATACTGCAAAACCAAATAGAGTTATCCTTAGTGATAAATTTATAGAAAGTGAAGATATTCCCGGAATGACTAACCAAGCAGATTTAAAAACTTCAATCCTATAGAATATGTCTGGGATGCTCTGGGGACAGAAACTGCAAGTTACCTCCCGATAACCATCGAGGTCTTGAAAACAGCACTGCTAAATGAATGGAAATATTTGCTAAATAAAATCGTAAACTGTCTTATTTCAAGTATGAAATCTAGCTGAGAGGATTTTCAGCTAGATTTCATACTTGATTTTGTCTTCATACTTGACTGAGAGGATTTATGTCTTTAAGAGGGGACTATATCCTCTATTAACCTGTTTTCTTATTCTATTCTACAACACCTGTTGCATGCTTTCCGACTCCAATGGCTATTGCGCATGATTATGCACATGCTTTATAATTGTTGCATGATTATTTGTGTTGTGATGTTTTAATGTATGTACATATTGAATTTCATTGAAATATGTCCAATAGTTCTGTGTGGAGATAAGTAACTAAATCTGAAAACTATCTTTACTTTAAAATAACTTTATTTATTATTCCACTTTTAAAATGAACACAAATTGTTAAAATTTACTTATTAAAAATTAATAAGATCTGCAGTTTTATAAAAAAAAACAAGTATTTTCCCTCTTTTTATTTAAATTTCATATTAGAAGCATTTTTAAAGTATATAGATTATAGCATACATTTATTAAAGATTTTCAGTTTTCTGAAATATTTTATTGATGCATATCATTAGTAATGGATACATGATCTGCAAAAATAATATAAGTTTATTATAAAGCTATTGAATTCAGTGATTTCAACGTTGATTTAAAATTTCATTCTTTTTAATATTGCAATAGCTGTTACAGTACTGATCAAATATATCAGTGAAAAAAGCGTTTTCATAACACCTTAAATGAATGAGAACTTTTTCATTTACCTTCATTTTTCCATCGTTTATTTCGTATAAATTAAAATTTTAAAATTTTATTAGACAATTAAAAACATCTTTTATTTTATAAAAATTAATAGTATTTGTCTTTAAATTTTCTATTGTAATAAAAAAATAATTAAACTTAAATACATTATAGCAAATATTTCTTTTAAAAACACAATTCTCAAAAAATAAACATTTCTACATCATTAACAAATAATCAATGCTCACACAAATAATAAAGATTTAAAATAAATCTCTTGAATTCAATATTTTTAAACAATAATGTTTTGATTTTTTTATCCCTTTTAGAACATGGAGCCCATTTATAGGATAAAGTTTATAATATGCGGAAATAGGTGTACAAAATTTTGTAATAAAATATATTACAGTTATGGGTAATTTTTCCACAAGTGCAATAGATCATTAGGATGATTTTTGGAGATTGATTTATATTTTTTACACCAAAAGTGTAAATCACTTTAAATTGCAACCTTTAGTTTGAAAGAGTTGAAACAAAAAGAAACTGCGCATGAGAAATATATACATTTTTGTAAATGAAACAAGAAGTTAAGAATTTTGATATAAAAAAATTCTCACACTTAATTTTTAATAAAAAGTATAACAACGACCTTGATTAACTTTTCAAACAATGGAATTAAAAATTAAGCTGTTATGAAATTCCAATATTTGTGAAATTATTCGTTTCAATGAATTGTACTGAATAGTTAAAATTAAGCAGAGGATCAGTATATACTTTTTATCATGTAATCAGAAAAAGGCTATAACCATCATTTCCTCTGTGACTTATATCGAACCGAACGTACTTAATACGCCATACTCAGCAGCCTATTCACAATGCCATAAGACGCGCATTCTGAAAAGCATCAAATTAGTTTGTTATTTCTAGTTAGGTAATAAATATGTATTCATAAAAAACACGAGCATTTCTGAATTGATGGATGAATGTTGAATTGATGGATCAAGTGATTTCGATGAATTTGAGAGACTGAAATTTATTTTTTACAAATAATAATATAATTCAAATTAAAACAGAATATTTTATAGTGACAAAGAAAAATTATAAAATTTAGCTTTTTTCAATTTTGCTCGAAATATTTCAGAGAGCCCACATATTTCGGAAATTAGAAAATTCTAAAAGATGTTTTAAAGTTTCAACTTTAAATTATGAATGCTTTCAGTCAACTATAATAAAATATATGAACTATTTTTCATACTAACTAAATTTACTAATTACACTTATTCGTCAGAAAACGCGCAGCTCTTGGGCCTCTCGTTTGAGCGTTCGGTGGCGTTATACCGCATCATGATGGATTCGAGGCTATACGCAGAGGAAATGATGATTTCATCTACACTCTGATTTCCGTGATCAAAGATAAATTTTCATCCTTTGCAGTGATAGCTTTCGAATTTTTTAATAAGCAAAACCCCTCGTAAATATTTTTACGCAACTATTGCGCAAATCCTATTATATGTGGTTATTTTTCTAATATATATACAACACACTTCTAATTATCTATATATTTATGTATCTGCATATAAATTAATACAAACATAAATTTGCTTCATCATTTCAAAAACATATTTACTCTTTCTATGGAATATTGAATAATTAGTATGAAAAACTTGCAATATTGCATCAAGAAGTATTTTTGGTAAGGTGATTGATTTCATCTATAATTAGAAGCATCAGTTTCTTGGTTATACACAGGTCAAATTAGTTTTTTTAATTGCCTTTCTCTCTCGTGATAAAATCTTGATTCTCAACATTAAAACGTTAACATAAATTTTATATTACTAATGCTATTATCATATAAAATAATGCGTTTAAGTATTTTATGTATTTGAGATCGGAAATTCTTATATCTCAATCAAATTCCCTTCCTTTTCTTTTACTCCTCATTTTATCAGACTCATTGAATAATATATTTATACGCGATTATACATATAACCTCCAAGATCTCAATTTAATGTACATTCTATTCGATTCCTACTATATTCTGCTCAACTAAAATTTCTTAACGAATTGCAACCATTTGAAATTAAGGATTTTTAGTATAAATAGTTTCTGGTTTAGAATGTAAATTTTTGAGAATATATGTTGTTATTTATTAATGTCACTTATGACACATGGACAAGTCAGCTTTTTTAGCTGACGCATTTGAAATTCAATCTGATTGTATGTATTTTGTTTTAATCAAAGAACCACAAATAGGAAAGTAGAACTTTCCTCTAAGGCTCCTCTGTTAGATGGCACCATTAGAGAATCTAATCCCCCAATTTTGACTTTGGTCTTGTGAAGGAATATTTGATGTAACCACAATTTAATATGCAACTTAAATGAATCCAATTTTATGTACCTGATTCGAAATTTAGTTGGTGTAGGATTAGAGTAAAATTAAATCTATATCTAAGGGTTTTAAATACAATTCAGCAATAAAAACTCTTCAATTGAAAGCATTAGTTATTAAAATTATGCTAAAATGTGTAGAAATATATTTAACTTCTTTTTTTATCATTAATTGAACTTTGTTCACAGTATAAATACTTTTTTCTGATTCAAACTAGCTATCCAAATCTCATTTTTGAATCTTTAGTGGTATAATTGGTGAACACATTACCGTTCCGATAATGGAAGTTCAAAATTGAAAAAAATTTTTTTATCCGTACACCGTGTTCACAAAATCTGTATTTTTGGGCTACATAAATAGCAAAGAAATGTATGTGTAGTTATTAAACTTATATATATATATATATATATATATATATATATATATATATATATATATATATATATATATATATATATAATATATATATATATATATATATATATATATATATATATATATATATATATATATATATATATATATATATATATATCATATATATATATATATATATATATATATATATATATATATATATATATATATATATATATATATATATATACATAAATAAATATATATATATACATAAATATATATATATATATATATATATATATATATATATATATATATATATATATATATATATATATATATATATATATATATATATATATATATATATATATGAGTAATATGCATCGTATGCATGAATCAGTTTTAATAAAGATTTATCTTATATCTAGGGGTAAATTTCAATGTAGATTTAATAGCATTAAAATTTAATTTTAATATGCTAAATATATGTGTGTATGTGTAAGTAATAAAAAAACCACTTATATCACAGAAGATCAGATCATACATTTAATCACAGTGCATCAAATGACGGAATAGTCATCATTTCTTCCATAATTTCACTGAAATAGATGTCTGGGTCAAGCTCTCTGACCGCAATACAATAGTCTACATACCTCCTGTAAATTTAAAATTAAATAGTTTTTCAGAATTTTAAATAAAATATTACATTGATAAGAAATAAATTTAGATAATAAAAGAGTTTTGGAAATTATATAGGAAATTTTAAATTTTGATTTATTACATTTTCATGTTTACCTAAAAAATTACTGTCATTGAAAAATTATTATTTCTTCAGAGAAAAAAATTCTACAGGACCGAAATCTATTTCTTAAACCTTACATCATATTTACTTAAATATTCAAATTTTTTATTCTACGCAAAACATAGATATAGACAGAAAGATAGATGATTGAGGACTCTGACCACAATGCAATACATCACTCACCACGTCTGAACTTAAAATTACTTAGCTTCATTGAATTGAAAGAAGAATTGTACGTTCATTATAAACTTACTTTGGAATCATATAAAATAGTTCTGTGTGTATTGGTTTCATGTTATTCCCCCTCACATTTTCATTCTTGATTATCTCAAAATAAATGCTTTTGTTTTGGAGAAAAAAATTTTCAGAAGATCAAAGACTAATTAGTTTAATTCGTCAGACTAGTTAGTGACTGGTTTCTGAAGATAAATTTTTTGGATGGAATGTAGTGCATTTCGCTTGTGAGTACTTCCCTGAAGGTGCTGTAAGAATAGACTGTCCTTCGATAAACTGCATGCACGCTACTGCTCCTAAATTCTGCTGTCCATGACTATCCACAGCAGCTGTCTTCATAGCATCAACAAGCATCGGTGTGACATACATATGGCATCTTCAAAGTTGAATTTCTAATTTTCCTCTCCCTCCAAAATGTATTGGATATTTTTAGAATTCGATGTGATTTCCTTATCCCTAGTAGATTCTTTCTACTATGAAATTTATGAACTACAGCAGAAGCATACTCCTTGATTTCGATAAATACATAATGCAAACTCTTAAAAACTATAGTTAAAAACTATTGCAGAAATATAATTTTGAAACCAAATGTTGTAATTTAATTTTAAAACCTTATGTTTCTTTAATATCGATACCATGCCTCACATAAAATATTTTCCATCGGCGTACCAACTGTATAAAAGTTTATTCACAGAAAAACTTGAAAAAATTGAAGACAGTTGATCAAAAAGGACATTTCTACTCATAGCTTCAGAAAGAGCGAATTTCAAAAGTTCCACCGAATATTTCAATACAAGACGGTCAAGCAAATTCTCACATCCCACCCTAACTACAATACAAAATACCAACTCCATCATCACTCAAATTTAAAATTTATTTATTTCACTGAGGCTCATTTGTTTGATATCTGGTGATGAGAATTAAAATTCTCTTCGTGTGTATTGTCAATTTTATGATCTGTCTTCTTGTGTATTGTCACTTTTATAAGAAGGAGCCCTTAAATTTTAAACAGAATACTCCCTTTTACCTGTCATAAATTTAAAACTATTTAACAAAATTCAATATCATTGAACATAACGTGCAAAAGTCTTAACACACAAAGTTGTACTCGATCATAGATGATTTATATATACTCTTTTGGTAACTGAATATCACATACTTGTATTGCTTCATTATTTTATTCAAGATAGGCAACTTCGGTCTTCACGCTTCATCAAACAATTTAATTAACACATATTTTAAAATATAACAACAACGAGGATCAGAATTTATATTTCATCACAGAATATCAAAGAAATGGAGCTTCATCACTTCCTCGACGCGAACCAACATTCGCCATTTTAAGCACACAGCAGCGTTAACCCCAATGCTGTATTTCGACAAGAGCAGGAGAATTTAAAATTTAGTTAATTTTAAATACAGATTCAGTATAGCCTTTTTCAAATATAAAAACAAATAATATTAGCTTATTATAAAATCTGCTGTAATATTTTATATTTTTCTTTGCCCGCACTTTAAATATTAGTTTTACTAATCATCGTGTATTAAATTAATAAATTCACTTCTTTCTTTCAGGATCTATTTTTTAATAAAAATCCATAAATTTTTCCCACTGAATTTCAGTTAATATTTCATTATAAATTTTTAATGATTTACTTATTTCTAATCAAATTGAATATAATATCTTGAAATAATGCTGAGGGCTAATTATAGAGGATCACTATGGATTTTGTTAGTGATCTTTACTTAAAAAAGGAAGCGTTACACTTTACAGTAAAAGTTATGTGTAATATAAAAAAACTAGTTTTGACTGTTCAAGTGTTCTATAACGTTGTTTGTAAAAGGAAAAATTACAAAGGATTAAGCGATGTACATCACGGAATTTCAAAATAATCGTACATCATTTCTTCTGTATTATGACGAGAACCTATTTTATGTATAGATAAAATAATCACAAGCATTCTGCTTACACTGCTATGCATCCACTACCATTTAAAAATGTTGAAATTAATTACTTACACTGAGAATTTAAGAGTTTTCCATACAGCATTTATGAAAAAGGATATATATGTATAGATATACATATTGCACTTAAACTATAACGCATCTGTCTCAATTTTCCCAAGATAGTAACGTTCATTTAAAATCTTATATTCTAATCGTAAAGAATATCCAGAAATTACTTATAAAGTACTTCGAAATTAAAATTTATGTTTACAAAAGGATATTACATATTAATGAATATTTGGAAAAATAATCAGAATTTATATTTTTAGGCCCAAAGAGTGATCTCGTTTTATCAATTGTGCTTTGACATAAATTAATTTAAATATTCAGTTAAAAGGTGAGTTTCAGCATGTGAAAAACAATGATATCTTACATCTAGAGTTCTTATTTTAATTATTATTTATATCGAACTGAACTGTTAAATTTACAAAAATATGTATCGCTGTAAAATAATTCAGCTTATGAAAAGTTTTCATTCTTTACAAATAATGCTTTCTTAAGATGTTGTTTTCCTTTCTCCTAATTCTTCAAGTCTAAAGCCATGTGCAAAAATGAGTTATTATAATAACCAAACCGTGAATTGTGTCACATAATGCAACGCATCATAAACTACAATTTTTTAACATTAACTTTTACATCGCAAATTTCTCATCGTCATTAAAAACCATTTAGAAATTTCTTAATGCTTCAAACTAAAATTATTTATGAATTAATCCTTTGGTGGAAACGAAACTCTTTTTTTACTTCTATTAATACATCAAACCATAGAAATATATATTCACAACACCACATTCCAGTAGTTACTGATATTATAATAATTTACTTATAACACTTCCAAATGAAGCAATTTTTGTATTAATGTTACAATAATGAATATTTTATGAGTAAAAAAAACATTTTTATATATGTTTACATGTCTCATTAATTATTTTCCAAAGAAAATATTTGTAGAGAGAAAATCAGAGTATGTTTTTTTCATCACAGAATATATCTCAGACCCGGTGATTTATCATCATTTTCTCTCTGTAATTTTACTGATTTCGAAACAGAGCTCAATGCTCCTTGACCGGGTTCAGATATAGCAGGTGCTCTTCCCACAGCTCTGAATCAACTTCAACTAAAGAAAGAATTTAAAATCTTAAATATTTTATGTACAATATAGCTTAAAAGAATTAAGAGATTAATTCACGTACTTGAGTAAAAACATCTAAATTTATTGATTTTATTAGAGAGAGCAGAGAAATGAGAACCGAATACTAGTTTGAAATAACAACTTCTAGTATTCTTAATAACTTGAAACTTATCTCCAGAATGAAGACTACAAAGACAATGACGTCTGCAAGAAAAAAATTCTTTTCTCAAAAGTAAATAATACCATATTTATTTAACTTTTGCTACTGATGTAGAATACAGCTTTAAAAAAAAGCATGAAATATTATTTTTTGTTATTATTGAAAAGGTAAATTACCTACTATTAACGCTGCATATAGAACTTCGCTCTTATGTATGAAATATCTCCAAATGAAATTGAGTTTCATTCCTGTGAGTTTAGCACTTCATTTATAAAAAAGATTAAGGAAATTACGAAATAAATTGCATAATACCAATGAAATATAAATAATTTTAAACTGATTTTTAATCATAGAATAGCAATCATGATAATACCTAGGGAAAACTCCGTCCATAATACTTTCAGATTTGATAGTGTTGAGCTTTTTAATAATTCTGAAGCAGCGGCGCCCGACCTTGTGCTTTTCTATATATGCTAGCCAACCCAATTAGGTACTATGAACAAAAAATATTCTAAGAATAACCTTTCGTTTGTATCTCATAATTGTTAAAATATGGTAAGCATTTATAGTCATAAGAGATATCTTGTAAGACGTTATAAAATAATTGAGTGCAATCTTATACATCGTATGCAGTTTAGAACTCAAAGTAATGACAAAGTTTAAAAGAATTATACTAGTGATTTAATGTTAAAAATGTGTAACGTAGAAGCCAAACAGCTGAAATACGGAAGATAGAAAATTTGGGGAAATTTAAAATTCTTGCATGAATTGCTACAATACAAAAATTAAATTACTGTTTCATCTCAACTAATGTTCTTAATATTACAACATCATATTATAAGAAATAAAATTAGTGAAAGGATAATGAATTTTTATTTCCAGTTATAAACTTCAAGTTTGCATTTATTCCAAGTAAAGTTATAATAAATGTTTCATGTAAATTTATTTATTTCAAGAACTTTATTTTCAAATTTTAAAAACTTAAAGCAAAAGAAAATCAAAGGAATTTAATATCCTTTTGGAATATTTGGATATAGTTACTGAAGATAACAAATATTTCAAATTAAAACATTTTTAGTTACTCAAACTGATATAATGACGAAGAAAAATTGAAAAGTAATTTTTTAAATTTTCTATGATATATAAAAAAGAGCCTGAAATTCTGAGAAATTAGAAAATTCTACTAGATATACTATGTTTCGGAAGATTCAACTTTAAAATTGTTAATATTAAAAGGAAATTATTACAAAATATGCGAATAATTTATTTATATTTTCAACATTTAGTATGACATATGTATTGAAACAAAATTAAAAATAATATTTGTCAATTTAAAAAATTTCATTTACAATTATCTATTTTAACCCCTTAACCGTCTGGGGTTCTGTGAAGAAAGTTCACCATTTTTGCTTCGCGGTGGCAACATAGTTTTGGCTTTCACTGCAAAGCAAGTTTTTCCCCCTTTAGCACTTGTCAAGAATACAAAAGTCTCTAATTCTTGATGAGACGTATTTCCGTTGTACCCTGGACCACCTCACAATAATCACATTCTAATGACTTACAGCGGGGAAGCCCATCAATCGCTGTCAGCTGTAGAAACCCACATGTGCTCGCAGTTTGCTTTATGAACGTTCTGCTCGAAAATCTCTTCAAATCCTTATTATAACTTTTTATTACACTAAATATGAATTTTTATTTAATTATTTTGTAAATTATTAGGAAATTTAATTTATTTCTAAGCAGTTTTTGTATTTAAAATCTTAAACAATTAAAAATATATAAGAGAGCCATCACAACGAATATCGTATTATAACTTTAAAATGTCATTTTATATATATATATATATATATATATATATATATATATATATATATATATATATATATATATATATATATATATATATATATATATATATATATATATATATATATATATATATATATATATATATATATATAATTATTTCAATCATTACTTTTTATTAAAAATCAGAAAAATATTTTTCATTTCCCAGATAGCTAAAAATGTATTGATTTTAAACAGCTGTAATAATTAGTTAATTTGCTGTCTATTTGTAATTGGTAATCATTGCAGATACTTTTCAAAATCAATATTATATATTTAAAATCATCAAATAATTTTCAAAATCATTAAAAGAAACGCTTCTGTTGCTTTAATGCATACAGATTGAAAAATTTAGATATTGTATATATTTAATAATTTTAAAAAATAAAAAGCTAATTTCCCTACATTAAATATTTTTTGCCATTATAGAATTATAACTGCTTTGACATGCAAATCATTATAAGCTATAAATTTAGAGAAAGATTTTTTTAAGTACTTTATTACAATAATGATTTAATTTAATTCTTCTTTTGATGGTTATAAATAAAAATATTTAGCTACTTTTGATTTGATTAGTCAAATATTGTTAAATAGTTTTGATTAAAGAATTAAACATTCACAAAATTAATTTTGTAAGCATAAATTCACTATCCAGTAATGAATACTTTGTCTAGTTCAAAAGTATTAATTTTACATAAAGTTTAACCTGTTAAAAATACATACCATAATTTATTAATTTATCACAAAAATAAAATTTATTTCTTATGTTAGAAACATCTTATTGAAGGTCAAATTATTTAGCTTTAATATAAGAATTAAGTTATTTAAAACATACTAAATGTTTTTGTTTTCGAAAACATACTAAAGTAATAAAAAAGCCATAATATAGTGCTTATTTGAAATATTCTGTTTCAAGAAGGTAAAAGTATAATCTTTACTGTTAGATATTGAAGTATAAGAGAAAAAAGCTTAATACTTAAAATGTATAATCACTAAATTAGTAAATGAAAATATTTCTTTTCCATGATAAAGGAAATTTCAAATTTTATGAAATTTGTAAGTAACTTTAACTTTAATGATTTTAAATTATACATACAAAATATTACTTTAAAATATCATTAATTTTACAAAACAAATTATTGAAATAATTTGAAAAGTGGCAACAAAGACATAAAATAATTTAACATGTTTTCCTTATACGAAAAAATGATCCTGATTACTAATTCAAACATTTTTAAATATTTTAATATTATCACTAGAGAGAGAGAGAGTTTATGGTGAAATTATATTATAATGTCTCTGAAACAGATATGCATTTCTTAAACAAATATTTAAGGGAATATTTCTCGTAATTTTTCTGAAAGAAGCAATTCTTGATGTATTTTAATATCATTTGCCAGTCCTGTCGCAAAATGTGAATTGAGTGAAAGGTTCAATCAAAATTAAAATTTTCTTGCTAAAAATAATAGTTTCCTTGTAAAGTTATAGACCTTAATCGTAACAAAATAATATAATTTTATGTGGAATAAAGAGTAACATAGAACCATTCTAAAATTCGAAAATAGTTATGTAAGAGGATTTATTCCTTCATATTTTTTAATTACCTTGATCTTGGTATTTTAGCCAATGCTTGAAATATGTGTACTGAAAATTTGAGTAGCATGAAGCTAACAATATGAAAAATTTCAAAACATGTTTAGTCAAATGCTCGAGTAAACAGAAAAGCTAATTTGTAGCTAATTTTAAATTATTTACAATTAGAATGAAGATAGCAGAATGATCAATTGGAATTTCAGATTATATCAATTTGACATCAGGATTGACAAATGCCTAACTATTGGAACTTGGGAATTTTTTCAAATTCCGTGTGAAACCGATAAATGTAAATTTAAATCAAATGTAGCACCGGTGTAGTGGATGCACATTTTGAATCAAATATCTTGGAAATATCTGTTTCATGATGTATTAAAGGTAAGCGTGTCAATAAATCGCCTTCAGCTGGCCAGAACAAATTATTGAAATGCCATATTGTCACTTCCCTATTCCTGTTTGCATATATATATATATATATATATATATATATATATATATATATATATATATATATATATATATATATATATATATATATATATATATATATATATATATATGAGTAGCTAATAGTATAAATGCGAACATATTACCGGCTTACGAACATTATGTCTGATTCAAGCAGTGAAGAATTCTATTTTTATTATGAAGATAACTCTTCGAACACCGACTGTGATCTTCCTGTGGCTTGCAATCGGTACCCAGTCGACAGTTAAGCAAGTCCGATTTTTTGACGCTCTTTTATAAATTATATAAGCATTTAAAATGAGATAATTAGTAACAAGTTATTCAATTTATAAACTAAAATTAGGTACATTGTGAAATTAAATAATACCTGAGAGATTACAAAGATTAATTATTCGCAGAACAAAATATTTAATCTAAATTTAATAAAATGTAATTCTAAAAAATGAAAGAACTTTTTATAGTTGCATTTTATTAAAATTAGATTATATATTTTTTTACAAAAATCATTGCAGAATTGTTTAAAATACTAAATTCATTCAAAATTTAAAAAAAATTAGCATCTAATTTATTACTTATTTTATCCCTTCTAATTTTAAACAAAATTTTTAACATTTTAAAATTTCATATTTTTGAACAAATTAAGTAAAAAAAATTTCTTATATTTTAACCTTGTCGTACCTTGTGAACATATTCTTATACTATGAAGTTTACAAATAAGCATATATATATATATATATATATATATATATATATATATATATATATATATATATATATATATATATATATATATATATATATATATATATATATATATATATATACATTATACAAAGAAAAAAAACTAAAAAATATTAATAATTTAAAAACTTGATAAAAAAAGTTTAAATTAGTATTATATACTGCTTATAAATTTCAATTGTTAGATAGCCTTTAATTACTAAACCTAAATGCGAATAAATATAGAAAAGTAAAACGTAAATATAAATAGCTGTTCCTTCCTTGAAACACTTTCGATTTTCGCTCGCATTAGTTAAATCAACCGTAACCATTCAGTAACTAAGTTCCCCAGCTACGATTTCACGGTAATCCGTCAATTCTGGGGGTTGAATTAGAAGCATTGCAGTGAAGCCAGCCCTACCAAGGGGCTCGGGATAGCCGGAAAACGCACAGAATTGTTTGCCTGAGTTACCTCGGGATAGCCGGTTAAAGGGTTAATTACATTTATTGCTTAAGTAAGCACTTCTGAATACGCACAGCTCTTGGGCCTCTGGTTTGAGCTTTCAATGTCCTTAAAACGCAACATGATTGGTTCGAGGCTATGCGCTGGGGAAGTGATGAAGTACCGTAAAGCTGATATTCATGATCAAAACTAAATTCTGATCCTTTGCAGTAATTGCTTTCATATTTTTTATAAGCGAAAGCCCTTACATATATAGTTTTACTCAACAGCAACACAAATAATATTATAGGTGTTAATATTTCTAATAAATACATGGATTTAGTATCTGTACAGTTATGTAAATGCAAACTAAAACAATAAAAATATTACAACATTATTTCAAAAACATATTTACAATTATTTCTCTCGTATATTAAATTATTAATTCAAAAATGTTTTGATACTGAAGAATTTAATGTGAATAAGGTGATTAATTTGATCTTTAATCAGAAGGATTGAATTAATAATGACACTTACAGGGTAAAGCTTGAAATTAGCTTAATTTGACTTTCACTCTCATGAAAAAATCTTGATCCTCAGATAAAATTCTACATAAGTTTTATATAAAGATGTTTGAACTCTAATAATTCCATCTGGGTTTTGTGTAGCTAAAATATAATATACAAAACCCAGATGGACTACTATAATGAATTTCTGGTAATGCGTTACCAAAGTATAGAAACACTGATGCTTTTGTGATTTTTATTACAAATAGTATATTTTCTTTAAATTAAATTAATATACAGTAGGTATGTGAAATATCAAACATTAATAGGAAATTTTATTAAATATTTAATTTATACTAAATATTTGATCTAAAAAAGGAGTATTTTTCCAGTCATATGTGTTTTTTAAAGTAATAAGACCACAACTCAAAATAAACTTTGTACGAAACAAAGAATTTATTGTGTGAACAACCATTTTTCCGAATAGTTCCTAAGCATGAAGTCTCATTGATTTAATCAAATTTGTAAGTTAAAAGTTTGTTTATTTGATTCTGTTTATCTCTAATAGCTCATACTTTAATCTACATAGCCTGCATAATAATTTTATGTTTATATACCTGCATAAAACTCACGAGCTAATTGAACCACCAAACTTTTGTCCACTGATTTCAAATTTAAATTGTGAAATTGAAAACATAAGGGACCTTGAATCTTCCATTTTGAAACCAATTTTTAGTTGTATCTTGTTTGGCTTCTCTTTAGTTTATATTCTCTAGTTTGGCTCTCAAAATTACAATTTAAAGATATAAAATATATTTAAAGTTGCAAATGAATACTCAAATAACTTCGTTAATTCCTTTCTACAAATCTATTAAAAATTTATCCACACCATAACAAACCTTTCGCATTCTGAATAGTCTATTGAAAAAAATCTGCAGCTTCTGTTTGTGAAGGGAATATTACCGCCAAACTATCGAGTAAAAATAATCTTCAGAAAATTTTGATATTTTTGTGTTTCCATGTTAAAAAAATGAATATAAAATAAATCTGTAATAGTAGAATGGAAACAATATAATATTATTGAAATTTTTAAATGTTTATGCAAGTTAAGGATTCTTTAAGTAGCAAATGAATTTCCATGAAATTTATGAAATAATCAAATTAGATAAATGTCAATTTCCAGCATTAGCGTCTTCAGCTGGATCCGGAGATCAACACGCAAATATTTTACCAAGAGAACTTTCTGTTTATTAATCTGTTAAGAAAAGTAATGATATATAAATAAAATATGCCTTCACTTCTAATTAATAAATTAAAAGTTATAGAGGGTTATTACCACTTACCCTTTACAAGGGAATCATTTTATAAGTGTAATTACAAGCGCAAATTTGTGATATGTTACAATGTTCAGCGGGCTGTTCGGCAAGGTTTTGTTCCTTTTCCTTTTAAAATAAATTCTGAAATATATAGGAACATTTAAAAAACAGCTATTTTTGTGAATTACTAATAAGCAAATCAGTGGATAGCTAATAAAACTTTTTAAATTAATACCATGTAATAATATTACATTTAATAATTTACATTTTAAGTTATGCATTAAAGACACAGTAAATAAAGAAAAGTTTTAATATAAAATTTTATTCTTAGAAAACGAAATACACAGGCTACAGAAATTAATTTTAGTCACATTAATCACACTTCTTAAATTAATCATCATTTTATCTTAATTTCCTTCCAATCAAAAATTGCATAGGAGAGTACTCTACCCACAATGCAACGTTCGGCAAGACCTCTTCAGGATATTATTATGCGGTTAATGTAAGAAAGAAATGAAACATTATTTTATGAAAAGGATGAAACACACCGTATACACTGTTTAAGTAAATGAGTATATATATATATATATATATATATATATATATATATATATATATATATATATATATATATATATATATATATATATATATATATATATATATATATATATATATATATATATATATATACGCTGTTGTTACTTATGACATTTGGACAAGGCAAGCTCACTATCCCTGTATTCCTATGCTTCGCGAATTTAAGTCAATATTGAGCCTCTTTCATTTTTTTAATCAGAGCACCAAGAAGGTAAAAGTACGTTTTTGCTCTTTAAATCCTCCGATAGATGGCACCACCAGAGGATACACTCTCTCAATTTTTACATTGATTAAAAAGGGAAAGAAATTTTCTCCAGACCATTGTACCCATGGTAACTGCTCAATGACCGACCGAGGGACTTTGGGACTTTCGATTCCACAGATTTAACGAGCATGTATCCTGAAAAAAGGAAACTTAAAAGATCAAATAAAATATTTAATGTTTTATTATCACGGTATCGCGCATCCTAATTGTAGTAAAATTAATGTATCTAATTTTTATATATAAAGTTAATCTATCTAATGTATAAAGTTAATCTGTCTAAGTAGTTACAGTCGAAATTTTACAATGTCATACGCTAACAGGGATATTAATATAAATTGAGATTTGTACTCACACAATATGTGTCTTTAAATTAAATCAACAAATTTCTGTGTTGTGTTACTGTTTGATTTATCGTCTGCAATCACTGAGCTTCAAGCTCAAACGATTATCCAAACACTCAAACCACAATACTGCATGTATCTTATGCAGTGCATCCTTAAAATTTTAGCTAACAGTTTATAGTTAATGTTTAATAATAATCATTTATAAATAAGTGTTAATGAATGCTATATATATATATATATATATATATATATATATATATATATATATATATATATATATATATATATATGTGTGTGTGTGTGTGTGTGTGTGTGTAATATGTATATATTCCTTTTCTTGTCTTCAATCTATTCTGTCATGATTATTTAATAATCCGAAAAAAGGAAATTTGATAAGCAAAACCCTTTTAGATAGCATTAAATATTTCTAGTTTCAACTTAATAAAGAATAATATAATAGGATTGTTAATTGCTCCCAAAAATGTAAAATAAATTTTACTTTAGCAATTCAAATTATAAATACAATGAATATAAAAACAAGCCTAATTTAAAGATTTTAATTTTTATAAAATCACTGACGTCCTTTCAAGCAGTTTAGATTCATACTGAAATTTTCAAATTTTTTTATAATTTCGAAGTAATAAATCTAAAGTAATATATTAAATATTTATTACTTTTGAAAATTTTGATATTTCTATGTTTACATTTTACAAAATAAAGTTGTCTAATCGTAAAAGAGGATCAGGAATTGTTTGCTTTGATCATAGAATATAAGACGGGTGAAATCTCATCCTTTCCTCCGTACTTTTTCTCGAACTCACCGACGAGTTCAACAACCACCTTGCGCACTCAGCGCACTGAACTAGAGGAAGTCCTTCGCTCCCTTCCAGAAATTCTTAAAAAACTGTAATTTTGAAAGCTAACGGTTTTATGTGTAAATAATATCTAGGGAAAATATAGATTAATGTAAATTGGCGCAATTATTTTTCGACGAATTTGTCTGGTGACGGCAGTTAATTAAATCTGCAATATTATATAAATTTACAAGAATTGCCGTTCTTTCTACTGATTCGCGAGTCCGATTTAGCAATTAATCTTTAATATTAACATTGCATGTTGCATTAAATATAATATTTGCTTATTTACTATTATATGTTTCTGCAAATTAATTTAGATATCCCATGATGATAAATACTGCAAGTGAATTTGTCCTCTAGAACACAACTCATATAAATGAATTTGTCAAATGACCTGCCTGTGATCAAAATAATCAGAATATCTTAGCAACAGAAGGACTGTAAATTTCTGCCCATTAAAGTCAAAAACGTCTTCCTTTCACGAGGTTCTTTGGTTGGATTCCATCACCAAATATTCTACATACTAAGCGTGAGATTAATAACATCCTTCACACAAATGTTAAAAAAAACAAAACAAATAAGTAACATCTTCACTTTTGTTCATGAAATAAGGAATAATGTGTATTACAACAGGAAATGTTCACGGTATAAAACAAAAATTCAGGTATAAAACAAAAATTATTGAAATACTATCCATTTAAAATTTTATATTAGAACTTGCTTTATATTATGTAATCAGATTAATATTCATTCATCCTTTTCTCAGGGGTTTAATTCCAACTAAACATGCTGGTGTAACAGCATTGAGCAGTCTACCCACAATGCTGACGGTGCACATATTTTAAAGCATAAAGATAGTTTGTTATTTTTAAAACAGAAACTATGCAATATTTCTTGTAATGATTGAACCTATTTCTGGTTGTTTAAGCAGAAACAGTTGCATATAGCTATACAATATTTCCAAATATGTGAAAAATGTTATAAAAGCTTTCAAGTAGTTATAAGAAGATAAATGCTGAGGATTTTACGAAACAATAGGTGGTCCCAAATATAGTACAAGCAATGATAATTTTATTGGTTATTTACTAACTAAAATCAATTTTTCAAACACTTTTTCTACTTTTTTTAATTTTAATTAACTATTATCATACTTTTTTCAACATTCTTTCATTCTCTATACATTTTTGAAAGAATTTGAATTGGAAATTATTGGGAAATCATAAATTTATCTAATTGTGGAGTTGAATTGTTAACCCTGAAATCCGGGATTAGAAAAGGATTATTCTTCCTGCTATGCACTGAAGTGTAATCAATATTTTAAAGTGTAGATAGTGCAAAATATTTTCAAAGAAAGATCATGACTTGAAATCGCATTATATACGTGTTAAATGCGTATTCTACTTGTTAATCTATGATTAAAATTATATTGTTAAAAAAATGATAGTAAGATGTATTTGAAGTGCAAGCTTCGTTCACCCCGTGACTAACAAAAACAAATATCCTGACCTAACGACTTCAATGAAGAGGAATTACTCTTTCACGAACTTAGCCAAAGAAATCCAATGTTGCTTAAAATTTCATTTCTAAATGTTTTTCAAATATATTCGTATATCGTTTATAATTATGAAATATTGGATGAATATGTATATAAGAACATTAGGAACGTAATTATGTTATTCATTCATTATGTATCAATTATATTTTCTTACATTTGCTTTATATTTTCTTACATTACAATTTCACAGCTCAGGAAACGATTTCATTTTCTGTGCAATAAGCAAAAATAATTTCCCGCTTCTATACTGTTTCCTCTGGTAGCACTGCCAAGTAATGTCGCGTATTTTCTCCATTTTCCTCTTATTCTACGTAATTTCAAGAATGAGTAGTTGGCGGAAAATTACACAACTACCTTTCTAAATATGCTTCTAAATTGGCGACGAAATCAAGTACATTCTTTTACTCCCACATTTTGATAAAGAATCTGAAATCTTATTTATTTATTACACATATGAGACTAGAGAATCCTTAATTTTAAATTAATCTCAGATGAGAATTATTTTGGATATGCAAACCTAACAGATTTATTTTGAATGGGGATTGTAATTAAAATTGTGTATTATAGTAAAAAATATTGTATTAAAATTGTGTATATGTGTGTAAATTGTGTGTCTGTGTGAATACGTTATGAAAATTAAACCAATTTGTTTTAACTTGAATCAATAACTTTTAATTCACTATTTTGTTAAGTTATTTATAGGTTAATTCCATTAAGATTCTTCCAGTTACAAATAATTTATCCATTTCGTCTTACTATCCTTTCATCTAGATACCCCCTATGCTTCATATGACACCTAAAATATTTACTCCTACGTTGGAATTACTTATTTGAATTGTCCTGATGGATTCCTAGTAGAACATTTATCATTCTGTGATTCCTTTCAAAACATCCGCAGTTCTGATTTTAAATAGCAGAAAAATAACTTGTTTGTAGTAAATTACATTGAAAACTTGGGAATATTAGCCTGCGAATTTCTAAATTTAGTTTAAGAGTAACTACAATACTTTTTCGCAATTTCGATTTTTTCATATGTTGCTTAAAATTTTCCCATGATATTTAAATCCTGCTGTCTTGATGACCTTGGTAAGTAAAATTTACAGAAGATTTCTTTCAGAAATATTAAAAAATTAAAATACATTAATAGGTTGCCGGCCAATCTGGGAAAAATGCTTAGTATAAAAATTGTTACAAATAATATTTTTGCTAAACTTTTCTCCCAAAATACTGAATGCCTATAATTTTACTCAAATATATTATTTTAGTATACCTCGTTTAGTTTAAGTTTATGTTTTTTGTTAGATTCGGTCACTTTTTAAATCCTAATTGGACAAAACAAGCTCGCTATGCCGTTGGCTATGCGAATTTAAGTCAGTAGGGTGCCTCTTTTGTTTAATCAGAGAACCGTAAAGGAGAAAGTACGAATTTGCTTTAACTTCTTCCTATAGATGGCACCACCAAAAAATCCACTCCCTTAGTTTGAAAGTGAGATATTCTGATGCTCATGTAGCATGATGCAACTTTCACGCAACGTGACTGTAATTAACTTACTGTATCTTATGTCTCAGTTTTACAATGTTATGCGGTAACATGGACATTAATATAAATTGAGATTTAAACACAATTTTCATTTTTATATCAATGAATATTTCTGACAGTTAATGCACTTTAAAAATAAAAGACAGTTTTAAATTTTATTAATATGAATTGTTAATGTATAGATAAGCATCATCGAAAAATAAAAATGAATTTTCTTTTTTATTATTTTTATATAGAGATATTATGAAAATAAAAACATCCTTCAAATAAATACTAATTTATAATTATTATGAGATATAAAAGGATAACAATTTATCGCATGAGTTGAGTTACAGTTTAATTTATCGTCTTCAATCACTGATCATGGAACTTAAATAATTGAGTTAGATCTTGTACCACAATAATGCAGGCAGCTCTTGCAGGGCATCCGTAAAATTTTATATAAGACTGCATAGTTAAAATGGCCAGTAATAATCACTTATGAATAAATAATAATGAATGCTATTTAATATTTTAATCAATTCTGCATATTGTTGTGAGTTTTATGAGCATAATCATATGTACACGATTTTCCTCTTCATCCTGTTACATCCTGATTTTTAGATAATAAGAAATTTGATATGTAGTAAAACTCATTTTTATAACAAGAAACTTTTCTAGTCTCAACTGACGCATAATACAATGTAATCGATAATTGATGAATTGATTCAGGAAATGTAAAACGAAATTTCATTTGGCAATACAAATTAACATAAAATCATTAGTGATATAAATATAAAAATCCATGAAATATAAAAGCAGATTTTAATTTTTATGAAATTTCTGACATCATTTCAGCCAGTCTAGAATTATACAAAAATGGCCAAATTTTTTTTATAAATATATATAATTTAAAAACTCTCTGACGCACTTACAGAGTAAAAATTACTTTGAGAATTTTTTATAATAGCATATGTTTACAAAATAAAATTGTGTCATCAGAGTAGAGGATCAGCAATGGATTGTTTTGATCACAGAACATCAGACCGGTGAAATATCATCCTTTCCTCCGTACTTTTCCTCGAACTCACCGACAAGTTCAACAACCACCTTGCGCACTCAACGCACTATACTGAAGGCAGCGCTTCGCTCGTTTCCATAAATTCTAAAAAACTGTAATATTAAAAGCTGAAGGTTTTATGCATAAATAATATCTAATAAAAATATAGATTTATGTGAATGTATGCAATTATTTTTTGACGAATTCCTCTTTCGAAGCCTGTTAATAGAACCTGCAATATAATATGAATTTAAATGAAATGTGGTTTTTGTTTTCTACTGAACAACTGAAACAACAGAATCATTCGATGTTCAGAAATAAATTTCACTTTTAAAAGTTCAATACTAATCAATATTGCTTACGTATGTCTTCAAACATAAGTTGTCAAACATAATGTTCCATACGAACAATTTAAATCTGTACGCAACTTCTAAGTGAAAATAATAATTCAAAAACTCTTAATTTTTTTATTTGAAAAAAATGTTGTATTTTCACGTTTAATAGAAATAGGTATCATTAAAAGCAAATTAACAATAATTAATGAAGCTATGCTATAAAGAAAACCAAACTTTGAAAAAATTCCACAGTCACTTAAATTAATTTATTATTAATTTAGATTTTCTTCCAATTTCCTTTAGAATATTCAGTTACAAACTAAATATTAATTTTTAGAAATAAACATAAAAATTTGTCCGAATAAATTATTTATTATACAAAGAGTTTCATTTTCAATTTTAATATCTTTAATAAAATTCAACCTTCTCTCATCATAACAGAAAATCAAAGTGAAGTCGGTACTTCATTAATTATTTAATACAAATAATGTTGATTGTAAAATAATATATACAAGCACATGAAATTTGAGTTTTTATATTCACATGCATGAAATTTTTATAGAATGAGAATTAAGATGAGTATAAGAAAATTAAATTTGATATTGTTAAAGCATTTTATAATTTTATCTCATAAAAGTGACTAAGCACAAGAACAGAATTTTAATTCTCATCACCTGATATCAAACACAAATGAGCCTAAACCTCTTTCTTCGTAACGTAGACGTAAAAAACAACACTGTAAAGCAAATGTGAACACCAACAACAATGCTATATGTCACGAAACACTGACACATATAAAATTATTCAGTTATAACAAACCAGAGATTAAATATTAGCTTTATAAACTAAATAAATGAATATAAGATTATGAAATATCTACCTATCTCTATCTACATCTATCTATCTATCTATCTATCTATCTATCTATATATATATATATATATATATATATATATATATATATATATATATATATATATTCCCTACAAATTAAATATTAAAAGTTTTATTAATCTTTCACTCTTAAACTTAGTAATTTATATCTTTCTCTCCCAGAGAATCCTATTCTTAAGAAGGAGGTCTTAAATTTTAAACAATATATTTGACGTGTCATAAATTTGAAGCTATTTACAATCTTCACACATTACAATTTGAAGTTATTACAATTTGGAGCTATAAACAGACCTGTCATAAATTTGAAGCTATTTACAAAATTAAATAAAATTGAACATAACTTGCAAAAGTGTTTTTACACAAAGCTGTATATCTCGATTAGAGAGGATTTATATATACTCTTTTGGTAACTGAATATCATATACTTGTATTACTTCTCATTTTATTCAACATAGGCAACTTTGGTCTTCACGCTTCATCAAACAATTCAATTACAACAATTTTTAAAATATAACAACAAAGAGGAACAGAATTTATATTTCATCACAGAATATCAGATAAATGGAGCTTCAACACTTCCTCGACGCGAACCAACAATCGACATCATCAGCGTACAGCCACGTTACCCAATAATATAATTTATAAAGCAGCGTTTTCCCCAATGATATAACTATTAAGTTTAAAAGAATTAAGAGATTAATTCACTTGTGGTTAAGTAATAACATCTAAATTTATTGACTTTTATAAGCAGAACTGAGAACCGAATACTAGTTAGAAATAACAACTTCTAATATATTTAATAACTTGAAACTTATCTCCAGAATGAATACTACAAAGACATTGACATCTGCAAGAGAAAAATTCTTTTCTCAAAAGTAAATAATACCACTTTTATTTAAATTTTATTACTGATGTAAAATACAGCTTGAAACAATGCATGAAATATTATTTTTTGTTATTATTGAACATGTGTAAATTACCTACTATTAACACCGCATATAGAACTTCACTCATATGTATAAAATGTTTCTGAATGAAATTGAGTTTCAATCCTGTAACTTTAGAACTGTTCTTGTTGTTACTAATGGCACTTGGACAAGCCAAGCTCGCTATGCCTTGACTATTCGAATTTAAGTCAATCGGGGCATCTATTGTTTAAGAGTACAATGAAGGTGAAAGTACAATTTTTGCTCTTCAAATCCTCTGATAGATGGCAGCACCAGAGGCTCTACTGCCTCAATTTTGGCATTCGTCTGAAGGGGAAGAAAATTTCTCCAGACCATGTTTAGCACTTCATTTATAAAAAGGATGAAGAAAGTTGAGGAATAAATTGCATTATACCAATGAAATATATATAATTTTAAACTGATTTGTAAACATAGAATAGAAATCATGATAATACCTAGGTAAAACTCAGTCTATAATCTTTTCAGATTAGTTGTCATATTTGACAGTGTTGAACCCTTTAATAATTCTGAAGCAGCGGTGCCCAACCTTGTGCTCGCTTTTGTATATGCTTGCCAGCCCAATTAGGTACTATGAACAAGAAATATTTTAAGAATAACCATTCGTTTGTATCTCAAAATTGTTAAAATATGGTAACCATTTATAGTCATAAGAGATATCTTGCAAGACGTTATGAAATACTTGAGTGCAATCTTGTACATCGTTGTGTATGCAGTTTAGAACTCAAAGTAATGTCAAAGTTTAAAAGAATTACCAGTGATTTAATGGTAAAAACGTAATGTAGAAGCCAAACTGCTAAAATACGGAAGATAGAAAATTTGGGGAAATTTACATTTCTTGCATGAATTGCTACAATACAAAAATTAAATAATTGTTTCATCTCAACTAATGTTCTTACTATTACAACTTCATATTATAAGAAATAAAAATTCGTGAAAGGATAATGAATTTTTATTTCCAGTTATAAATTTCAGGTTTGCACTTATTCCAAGTAAAGTTATAAAAAAATGTTTCATTTTAAATTATTTATTTCAAGAACTTAATTTTTAAATTTTAAAAACTTAAGGCAAAGAAAATAGCTTTTATGATTTTTATAACAAATAATTCTTTAAATGCATTCATTTTGAATTAGATAAATGAAGTAATAGATATAGATATGTAAATATGTATATATATATATGTGTGTGTGTGTGTGTGTGTGTGTGCAATTTTTTATTAGATGTTTACCTTATACTAAATGTTTTTCCAATCACTTGTATTTTTCAAGGTGACAGCTATTCCAAGTATAATACTTAATGTTTCATTTAAAATTACTTAGTTTAATATTTTTTTTAATTTTGTAAAACTTAAAGCAAAAAAAAACAAAGGAATTAAATTTCATTTTGGATTATTTGGATATAGTTATTGATGATAACAAGTATATCAAATTTAAATACTTTTAGTTACACAACCTGATATAATGACGAAGAAAAATTGAAAAGTAAATTTTTTATGATATATATAGAAGAGCCTGAAATTCACAGAAATTAGAAAATTCTACTAGATATACTAGGTTTTGGAAGTTTGAATTTTAATAGTGTAAATATTAAAAGGAAAATGTTACAAAAATTGCGATTAATTTATTAAATATTATAGCACTTATTATGACATAAGTAATGAAAAAAATTTACTTGACAAGTTTAAAAAATTTCATTTACAATTATCTATATTAATTATATGTATTAATTAACTAATCACGCCTGCATACGCGCAGATCTTGGACCTCTGGTTTGAGCGTTCGATGTCTTTGAAACGCTACATGATTGGTTCGAGGCTATGCGCAGAGGAAATGATGAAGAATTTGTTTGCTGAGATATTCAAGCTCATAACTAAATTCTGATCCTATTCAGTAATAACCTTTCAATTTTTTTTAAGTGAAACCCTTTACATATAGTTTTACGCAACTGCAACACAAAGACTATTATAAGTGTTATTTTTTCTAATACATGTGCGTTTATATTACTTATATATTTGTGTATATAAATGTAAATTAAAACAATAAAAAATTTACAACATTATTTCACAATAAATTTACTACTTTCTCTAGGATTTTAAATAATTAATTCAAAAACGTTTTGATAGTGAAGCATGTGTAATGTTTTGAGTAAAGTGATTGATCCGATCTTTAATCAGAATGATTGAATTTATAATGACACTTACAGGGTAAAGCCTGATACCAGTTTAACTTGACTTTCACTCTCAAAAAATTTTGATCCTCTCAGCAATAAAACTCTTCATAAATTTTATATTAATATGTTTGAACTATAATATTTCCATCTGGGTTTTGTTTAGCTAAAATATAAAGTTAATTTCAATTAATATATCATTATAAATTTTTAATTAGTTACTTATTTCTAATCAAATTGAATATAATATCTTGAAATAATGCTGAGGGCTAATTATAGAGGATCACTATGGATTATGTTAGTGATCTTTATAATTATTTAAAAATGGAAGCGTTATACTTTACAGTAAAAGGTATGCGGAATATAAAAAAAAATTAGTTTTGTCTGTTCAAGTATTTTATAACGTGTCTCCTAAAAGGAAAAATTACAAAGGATTAAAAGCTATACATCACAGAATTTCAAAATTATCGTACATCATTTCCTCCGTATTATGACGTGAACCTATTTTATGCATAGATAAAATAATCACAAGCATTCTGCTTACCCTGCTATGCATCCACTACCATTTAAAAATGTTGAAATTAATTACTTAAACTGATACTTTAAGAGTTTTCCATACATCATTTATGAAAAAGGATATATATGTATAGATATACATATTGCACTTAAACTATAACGCAACTCTCTCAATTTTCCCAACATAGTAACGTTCATTTAAAATCTTATATTCTAATCGTAAAGAATATCCAGAAATTACTTATAAAGTGCTTCGAAATTAAAATTTTTGTTTACAAAAGGATATTACATATTAATGAATATTTGGAAAAATAATCAAAATTTAAACTTTTGGGCCCAAAAAGTGTTCTCGTTTTATCACTTGTCCTTTGACATAAATTAATTTAAATCTTCAGTTAAATCGTGAGTTTCAGCATGTGAAAAACAATGATGTCTTACATATAGAGTTCTTATTAAAATTATTACTTATATCGTCTGAACTGTTTAATTTACAAAAATATGTATCCCTGTAAAATATTTCGGCTGATGAAAAGTTTTCATTTTTTACAAATAATGTTTTCTTAAGATGTTGTTTTCCTTTCTCCTAATTCTTCAAGTCTGCAGCCACGTACTCTCTAATCACAATGCAAGATTTCACAAAGTGATTAGTTTTTCTCATTAATTTTATTTATTAAATCATATCAAAATTAAGAATTATATTTACAAAGTTTTGAAATAAATATTATGCGCTTTCGCTATTGTTAAATATTTGCTTTCATTGATGTGCCATACTCCATTATTTTTATCACACTTTAAAAATGAATAATTATAATAACCAAACCGTGAATAGTGTCACATAACACTACGCATCATAAACTACAATTTTTTAAAATTAATTTTTACATCGCAAATTTCTCATCGTCATTAAAAACCATTTAGGTATTTGTTAATGCTTCAAACTAAAATTATATATGAACTAATCCTTTGGTGGAAACAACACTCTTTTTTTACTTCTATTAATACATCAAACCATAGAAATATATATTCACAACACCATATTTCAGTTGTTACTGATATTATAATTATTTACTTATAACACTTCCAAATGAAGCAATTTTTGTATTAATGTTACAATGATGCATATTTTTATGATTTAAAAAAAAAAACATTTTTATATATTTTTACATGTCTCATTAATTATTAACCAAAGAAAATACTTGTAGAGAGAAAGTCAGAGTATGTTTTTTCATCACAGAATATATCTCAGACCCGTTGAATTATCATCATTTCCTCTCTGTAATTTTACTGATTTCGAAACAGAGCTCAATGCTCCTTGACCGGGTTCAGATATAGCAGGTGCTCTTATCCACAGCACTGCATCAACTTCACATAAAGAAAGAATTTAAAAGCTTAAATATTTTATGTACAATATAGCTTAAAAGTATTAAGAGATTAATTCACTTACTTGAGTAAAAATATCTATATTTATTGATTTTATTAGAGAGAGCAGAGAAATGAGAACAGAATGCTAGTTTGAAATAACAACTTCTAGTATTCTTAATAAAATATGGTAATGCTTTTATAGTCATAAGTGATATCTTGTAAGACGTTATAAAATAATTGAGTTCAATCTTATACATCGTATGCAGTTTAGAACTCAAAGTAATGACAAAGTTTAAAAGAATTATACTAGTGATTTAATGGTAAAAATGTGTAGCGTAGAAGCCAAACTGCTGAAATACGGAAGATAGAAAATTTGAGGAAATTTACAATTCTTGCGTGAATTGCTACAATACAAAAATTAAATTACTGTTTCATCTCAACTAATGTTTTTACTATTACAACTTCAAATTATAAGAAATAAAATTCGTGAAAGGATAATGAATTTTTATTTCCAGTTATAAACTTCAGGTGTGCATTTATTCCAAGTAAAGTTATAATAAATGTTTCATGCAAAATTATTTATTTCAAGAAGTTTATTTTTAAATTTTAGAAACTTAAAGCAAAAGAAAATCAAAGGAATTTAATATCCTTTTGGAATTAAAAATATCGTTTTGGAACATTGAAACACATTATCATAGCCTCATTACACATGTAAAAGGCAGAAATATAACATTCATCTTCCGTTGTTTAACACTCGAAGGCATAAAATTCGAAGCCTTGAATTTTATAAACGCGCTACTTCCATTAGACCTCAATAAGACAACATCTCTTAAGTGAAACGCCTTAACGGATAGCGTACAAGGATTTGTAAGGTTATCCTTCTAAGCTGAAAGTCTGTTTTATTTTTTCAGTCTAACTATCACATCTATGTTATTACAAATAGAGTTTCTTGAAAATCTATATTTATTTCATGTTAATTTCAAATTTACAGCAATTCCAAGTATAATACTAAATGTTTCATTTAAAATTATTTATATCAATATTTTTTTTTAATTTTGAAAATCTTAAAGCAAAAGAAAATCAAAGGTATTTAATTTCATTTTGGAGTATTTGGATATAGTTATTGAAGATAACAAGTATTTCAAATTAAAATATTTTTAGTTACTTAACCTGATATAATGACGAAGAAAAATTGAAGAGTAAATTTTTTTTAATTTGCTGTGATATATATAGAAGAGTCTGAAACTCAGAAATTAGAAAATTATTATTATTCAAAATATGCGAATAATTTTTTATTGTTTTTAACATTTAGTACGACATATTAATGGGAAAAAAATTATTTTTCAATTTAAAAAATTCCTTTACTTTTCTCTATTTTAACTACAATTATTATTTTAATGAACACGCCTGAATCGGCGCAGCTCTTGGGCTTCTGGTTTGAGCGTTTGATGTCGTTGAAACGCAACATGATTGGCTAGAGTCTATGCGCAGGGGAAATGATGAAGATTGCAAAAGCTGATGTTTATGATCAAAACTAAAATTCTGATCCTATGCAGTAATAGCCTTATAAAATTTTTTATAAGTGAAACCCTTTACATATAGTTATACGCAACTGCTACACAAATAATATTATAAGTGTTAATTTTTCTTATACATGAGTTTATATTAATTATATATTTTTGCATCTAAATGTAAATTAATACAATAAAAAATTTACAAAATTATTTCACAAAATATGATAGCTCATGATAGCTTTTTAAGCCATAATATAGCATTAAAATATAGAAGAATATATATTTACTTTATTTAACTTGCTGTTTCATACAAGATAATTGCTCAGTAATATCATTAGGATGATATCTCTTCAGTATTATATCTTATTATCATATCGATATAATGTAGGCAGTACTTTTTGTTATTATTCAATAACAGTAACATAAGCTATTATGATTAAATTTTCTTTGTAGTTATGGAAAAGAATAGTTCAGAACTCAAACAATTTAACATGAAATTTCATTTTTATGAGTTTATTACATATGATTAGAATTATTTTTTGATCATGTTGATCAGATCAAAGGGGCTTTAAACTTTCTTGTGCTCAAGCCAATCGTTCTTATTAAACAATAACACCGAGTTATTTACTCAAAATAACATGTAATGCAAGTCTGAGCAAATTCAGAAAACGATCGAATAGAAATAATCTTTAGAAAATATTGATATTTAAATGCTTACATGCTAGAAAAAATTAATGTAAAATAAATCTGTAATAATATTAGAATGGAAACAATCTAAAATTACTGAAATTCTTAAATAATTATGCTAGTTAAGGATTCTTCTAGTGACAAACGAATTTTCATGAAATTTATGAAATAATCAAATTAAATTAATGTCAAAACGCATTTCCAGCATTAGCATCTTCAGCTGGATCCGGAGATCAACATGCAAACATAAATCTAAAGTAATATATTAAATATTTATTACTTTTGAAAATTTTGATGTTTCCATGTTTACATTTTACAAAATAAAGTTGTCTAATTGTAAAAGAGGATCAGGAATTTTTTGTTTTGATCACAAAGAATATCAGACCGGTGAAATCTCATCCTTTCCTCCGTACTTTTTCTCGAACTCACCGACGAGTTCAACAACCACCTTGCGCACTCAACGCACTGAACTAGAGGAAGTCCTTCGCTCCCTTCCAGAAATTCTTAAAAAACTGTAATTTTGAAAGCTAACGGTTTTATGTGTAAGTAATATCTAGGGAAATATAGATTAATGTAAATTGGCGCAATTATTTTTCGACGAATTTGTCTGGTGAAGGCAGTTTATTAAATATGCAATATTATATAAATTTACTAGAATTGCATTACTTTTCTACTGATTCGCGAGTCCGATTTAGCAATTAATCTTTAATATTAACATTGCATGTTGCATTAAATATAATATTTTTATTAATATTTTAAAATGATTTAACTTTTCAGGGAAATTAGAAGTTTGAATTAATTTCAAAGTTAAGGGTTTTATAAGCAATACACGACAGTTAAAGCTAAACTTAGTTTGATAATGTGTTTCATTTAAAAATATAGCATTATGATATGATCAAAACAATTCTGATGAGAGCTAAATTGAAGAATGATTTATCTTATTATTGTATTGAAAATTGCAAAGTTGAAATTATTTTTTCAGATTGAATAGTTTAAGTCATATAGACAATGTACTGTACTCTATAGCATCCTTAAATGAAAAATCTAACTTTCAATTAAAATCTGATAGAATATACAACACGCAATTAATGTTCGCTTTCCCGATACTGTTTGCTTATTTACTATTATATGTTTCTGCAAATTAATTTAGATATCCCATGATGATGATAATTACGGCAAGTGAATTTGTCCTCTAGAACACAACTCATATAAATAAATTTGTCACATGACCTGCCTGTGATCAAAATAATCAGAATATCTTAGCAACAGAAGGACTGTAAATTTCTGCCCATTAAAGTCAAAAACGTCTTCCTTTCACGAGGTTCTTTGGTTGGATTCCATCACCAAATATTCTACATACTAAGCGTGAGATTAATAACATCCTTCACACAAATGTTAAAAAAAACAAAACAAATAAGTAACATCTTCACTTTTGTTCATGAAATAAGGAATAATGTGTATTACAACAGGAAATGTTCACGGTATAAAACAAAAATTCAGGTATAAAACAAAAATTATTGAAATACTATCCATTTAAAATTTTATATTAGAACTTGCTTTATATTATGTAATCAGATTAATATTCATTCATCCTTTTCTCAGGGGTTTAATTCCAACTAAACATGCTGGTGTAACAGCATTGAGCAGTCTACCCACAATGCTGACGGTGCACATATTTTAAAGCATAAAGATAGTTTGTTATTTTTAAAACAGAAACTATGCAATATTTCTTGTAATGATTGAACCTATTTCTGGTTGTTTAAGCAGAAACAGTTGCATATAGCTATACAATATTTCCAAATATGTGAAAAATGTTATAAAAGCTTTCAAGTAGTTATAAGAAGATAAATGCTGAGGATTTTACGAAACAATAGGTGGTCCCAAATATAGTACAAGCAATGATAATTTTATTGGTTATTTACTAACTAAAATCAATTTTTCAAACACTTTTTCTACTTTTTTTAATTTTAATTAACTATTATCATACTTTTTTCAACATTCTTTCATTCTCTATACATTTTTGAAAGAATTTGAATTGGAAATTATTGGGAAATCATAAATTTATCTAATTGTGGAGTTGAATTGTTAACCCTGAAATCCGGGATTAGAAAAGGATTATTCTTCCTGCTATGCACTGAAGTGTAATCAATATTTTAAAGTGTAGATAGTGCAAAATATTTTCAAAGAAAGATCATGACTTGAAATCGCATTATATACGTGTTAAATGCGTATTCTACTTGTTAATCTATGATTAAAATTATATTGTTAAAAAAATGATAGTAAGATGTATTTGAAGTGCAAGCTTCGTTCACCCCGTGACTAACAAAAACAAATATCCTGACCTAACGACTTCAATGAAGAGGAATTACTCTTTCACGAACTTAGCCAAAGAAATCCAATGTTGCTTAAAATTTCATTTCTAAATGTTTTTCAAATATATTCGTATATCGTTTATAATTATGAAATATTGGATGAATATGTATATAAGAACATTAGGAACGTAATTATGTTATTCATTTATTATGCAATTATATTTTCTTACATTTCATACAACCAGAATATGATGTCGCAATGCAGCGTTCATCTTCTAAAGAAGCGTGTGAATAGAGAATAAGATTGAGAAGTATATTTTTGAGATTTACATAAGAAATTGGCTTACAGAAATAAATAAACGGAAAAATTTTATTTTAAAAAATGTTGATTTGGAGTAAAAAAATTATTTTTTTAGCTGCTTTTTTCATAAAAAATGAAAGGAAGATTTGTTTTCAAGCACGAATTCTGAGTTGTTTATGTTTATTATATTATGGAAATAGAGTATTATATGATCTTTTCAAACAATAATTTATTCACAAAGAAATAGCAGTTTAATAAAATATATGCTTTCAAGATGTAATAACGTTATTATAACTTTACCAAATTTTGGCTTTTGAAATATTTTATCTGTCTGTTGCATTCGAAAGAAAAAAGTTACTGTAAATTAATTGAAATATTTTAAAAGTTTTATTCCTTTTTAATTGAAGTTAATTCCTTTTACCATTCATTTTTAATTGAAAATTAGCATTTATTAATGTAAGCATTGATTATGCAGGATGAAATGTAGACATGTTATTATTATAAGCATTGAAATTTAATCATTGCTTGACGGCAGCTATTTAAATGCATGAAGTAATTCAATCGAGATAAGGACCATAAACAAATCGAATAATTGTAAATAATTAATGAATGAAATGTATTCGAATTCACTAATTTTTGCATGTCAGGCTATATTCAAATACAGCACTCTCAGCCTTTAGATGCAAATACAGCATGATTACCATCTGACATTCGCTTCAAGACAATTTACCAATTTGTTCTTAAATTTAATAGTAAATTTTCTCCCGTAATTTATAATCTATTCAGATTATTATCAACGCATCATGTTATATTAATAATGATTTTTTCATGATGCAATATTCAAAATATAATTTTTGTTGACCATTGTAACATCAATTTAAATTATTTGCTTCGAAACAGAATATTCATTTTGAAGAAACTTTTATGTTCATTTCTGGAATTTTAAAGTTAGTAAAAGTTTAATATCGGGTATCTCTTGTGTTTATAGCGATTTTTTTTACCACAAGACAAGTGCCAAGAAGTGACTAATATTATGGCCGCTACACAAAAACTATAAAATTTAGTGTGAACAGGACTACTAAAAATTACAGTTTATCACAAAACATATCGCCAAACCAAGTGATGATCCATTTTATACCAAGAGTGTGGGAAATTAAAAAATATACTAATAAATATTGTGTGCATTTTATAGCATTAAAATATACTTATACGCACACACAAGCACAGATATTATAAAAAGAATTTGTGCCTAGAAAAAATTAAACTTTCAAAATCTGAACCAAAATTAGTCTATGCACTTCTACTGCTGCTTTCAAAAAATGTTTCTTGTTAATTTAAGTTATAATTGTTATAGTCCAATTTATTTAAACGAGAGAAAGTGCTTAGAACACACTAAATATATCATATCTTAATCGTATATCTTTACTTATTTTCCAAACTTTAAGGTGAACAAAAATTTTAAAAAATTTCATAACAAAAATTAAGAAGATAGATAATTTAAGAGATTGAATAAGAATATTAAGAAGATAATAGATCCTTTCTCTGTTTTCATTTACATTTAACTTTATAAAAAAATTAAAAATTTATACACAAGAACATATAGTTTAAGTTACCTTACAGTTCTCAGAAATATTTTAAATATGCATATCATTAGCATTTATTACATAAACTGCCAAAATAATATAGTTTTATTATCAGGTTGAGTAATTCAATGTTATTTCCATTGTATTTTCAAAATATTATTCTTACTAACTAAAGAAATAATTTTATCAGTTCAAAACATTTATACCAATGAAAAAATAATTATTTCGTAACACTCTAAATGAATGATATCTTGTTCATCTACCTTTCTTTTTATTCGCACATTTTGGATAATTTCAATTTTTAAAATTTTTATTATCAAAATTAATAACATCTGTCATTTTATAAAAATTAATCATACTTATCTTTTCAATTTCTATTATAATATAAAAAAATTAAATTTATATGAATTATAGCATATATTTCTCTTAAAAAATACAATGCGCAAAAAGTCAACATTGCTTCATCATAAATAAATGATCAATGTTCCACACAAACAATAACGATTTAATATAAATCTCTTGAATTTAATGGTATTAAAATAATAATAATGAAATATATTACAGTTCTATGTAACTTTTTCACAAATACTATATATCATTAAGATGATTTTTGGAGAATGATTTATAATTTATACCAAAAAAGTTAATCACTTTAAATTGCAGCTTTTCGTTTGAAAGAGTTGAAACGACAAGAAACTGCAGTTAAGATATATATTCATTTTGGTTGATGGAATAAATAGTAATGAATTTTGATATAGAAAAAATTCTCACTATTAATTTTTTTAAAAAAATTATAACAACGAGCTTGATTGTCTTTTGAAATAAGAGAGACATCTAATCAAAATTACATTGCTATGAAATTCCAATTATAGTGAATCTATTCGTTGCAGTGAATTATATAGAAAACTCTTTCAAATAAGCAGAGGATCAGTATATACTTTTGATCAAGTAATCAGAAAATGGGAATAATCATCATTTTCTCTACGATTTATTTCAAACCGAACGCACTTCACAAGCAATACTCACTAGTTCATTCAATACTCACTAGTTCATTCTAGTTTATTAATTCAAAATAGGTATTAATAATTATTTATTCATAAAAACTGCGAGTATTTCTGAATCTTAAACTTAACTATTTAACTGAATGTTAAACTTGTCTATTAACATTTCTATTTATTTAAAAAATCTATTACTATATTTCGCATATTAACTAAATTTATTAATTAGTTAAACACTTCAGATAATACGCAGTCTTTGGCCTGTGGTTTCTTATAATATTATAGCAATAATTCCTACAGTTCTGATCATATACATCAGCGAAAAATGCGTTTTCATAACACATTAAATAAATGAGAGCTTGTTCATTTACCTGCATTTTTCCTTCGTTTATTTCGTATAAGTTAAAATTTTAAAATTTTTATTGCAAAATTAAAAACATCTGTCATTTTATAAAAATTAATCGTATTTTTCTTTTAAATTTCTATTGTTATATAAAAAAATTAATCTTATATGCATTATAGCAGATATTTCTTTTAAAAACACAATTCTCAAAAAATAAACATTTCTACATCAATAACAAATAATCAATGCTCCACAAAAATTATAAAGATTTATAATAAAGAATATGATTTTCCATCCCTTTTAGAATGTGGAAACCAATTTATGGGATAAAGTTTATGATTTGGGAATATATGTTTACAAAATACTGCAATCAAATATTTAACAGTTATGGGTAATTTTTCCACAAGTACAATACATCATTAGGATGATTTTTGGAGACTGATTTATACTTTTTACCAAAAGTGTAAATCACTTTAAACTGCAACTTTTTGTTTGAAAGTGTTTAAACCTAAAGCAACTGCGGATAAGAAATATATACATTTTTGTTAATTAAATAAGAAATATTGAATTTCAATATAAAAAAATTCTCACACTTAATTTTTTAATAAAAAGTATAACAACGTCCTTGATTGACTTTTGAAATATCCAAATTAAAATTAGGTTGTTATGAAATTCCAATATTTTTGAAACTATTCGTTACAATGAATTGTAATTAAAGGTTTAAATTAAGCAGAGGATCAGTATATTCTTTTTGTCATGTAATCAGAAACATAGCATAATCATCATTTCCTCTGTGACTTATATCGAACCGAACGTACTTAATACGCAATACTCAGCAGCCTATCCACAATGCCACAAGACGCACATTCTGAAAGCATCAAATTAGTTTGTTATTTCCAATTAGGTATTAAATATGTATTCATAAAAAACGCGAGCATTTCTGAATTTTTAATGTTAAACAGGCATACCCACACACAAATATAACCTTAGAAATCTTCACAATTTATTAAAATAGTTTGTAAAATTTATAAAGCATATGTGGATTCTTTGGAACCTCTAACTTACGAATATTGACGAACGTAGAAACTAGTAGTTGCTTTGGATAATTTTGAGAGTCTGATTTATACAATTTACTTGAAAATTTTAGAAGTAACCAAAAAATCAAAATATAACATTTTTGAATTTTCTACAAAATGTGTAGGAGAACATAAATGCTTTAACAATTAGAAACATTTCCAAGATACAAAATGTTTTAAAAGTTTAATCTTCAAAACTATTAATATTTACAGGTAACTACAATAAAAGATATGAATAATTCATTAATATTTATAACATTTAGTGTAACACATGTATTGAAACGAAATTTAAAATTTTCTTGTCAATTTTAAGGAATTTTATTTATTTTTTTCCCATAATAACTACATTTATTAATTAAGTAAACTTGTCAGAAAAAGCGCAGATCTAAGGCCTGTGGTTTGTGTGTTTGATGTCGTTAAAACATTTAAATATCCAGGATTTTGGTATAAAACTAGATATCTCCAAGGCAAGTTGTTCAAAAGTGACACTTATTCAGATATCTTGAGACAATGTGTGTTGGAGACCATTGGTTTAAGCAACCCTGAATCAGAGTTCGTACATGTCTGCACAGATGGTTCCTACTGTGACATACAATTGCCAGCTGGTAAAGGTGTGAATTCAAAGCTGTTCAATTTCTATACTTTTGCAGGTGTCTACAGAACAGCATTTGACGGAAAAGTTGAGAAAATTCGAATTGCCTTTAAGCAACTAGTAGCTCTTCCTGTTGTTTTTAACAGGGTGGTCTCTTCTGATTCTTAGGATGCAATTCAGAACATAAGCTCAATCTCTCCCCCATCTTGTGAAATTTTCCATATCCAGGAGCTATTGGAAATTTTGAAATAATGAATGAAACGCGTTGTATTCCAGTGGGTAGCTGGGCACTGTAGCATCTATGGAAACCCGTAGTCGGACTTCTTCGTATAGAGGGGCACAGGCCTTTGCTCACCAAGATACACAGAGATATCCTACCACACTATAAAGCTACACCTTAAACAAGTTTTTAACAGAAGGCAAGCTTCTAAATTGCAAGAAAGGTTAAAAACCAAGGGGTGGAAAGATGACATTCTAAATATCCCTGATGGCCCACGCCGTCACGCTGTGGCACAGTTTCGACTCCTGATGGGTCACGACTGTCTGGCTGAACACATGTACCGCAAAGGCATCTTAAATTCCCCAGACTGTCCACTCTGCGACTCGACAGAACCTATGAAAAGGACCCACCTCCACTACTGTGCTGCACTGTATGAGAGGTCATGATCAGCGCTTTATTGGCATTCCAAAGAACCTCTGGGATAATTACTGCGGTTATCTCGTTTACGGTTAAGTACTGTATTCACCTGTCCTGCTTTCGTGTCATGTCTATTTTGTGTTTTTCCAAGTGTTTTATTTGTGTTACTCCTTGTATTTGCCCTCCATTGCAAATAAAAAATGTGTCATTCAAACGCAACATATTGCTTTCGAAGCTGTACTCAGGGGAAATGATGAGAGCTCCTTTATCTGATTTTTATGATCGAAAACAAATTCTGATCATTTGTATTTTTATGTATGTATTTTTTACAGAAGCTTAAATACTTATACATATATTTTTTTACATAATTGCAAACCAAGTCCAACTATATGTGATGACATTTCAAATATTCTCATTCGTTAGTTTTTTATATATTTATGTATCTAAATGTAAATTAAAGGAATAAAACATTTACAGCATTGTTTAAAAATACATTTACTAATTTCTATAGTATACTAAATTATTATTTTTAATACGCTTCGATAAGGCAGCAACTAGTGTTGTGAGTAAAGTGATTGATTTGATCTTTAAATAAAAAGATTGAATTCATGGTAATATGCAGTAGACAGGTTGAAGTTATACGTTAATTCAACTTTCACTCTCATGAAAAAAGCTTGATACTCAACAATAAAACGTTAACATAAGTCTTATAATAAGATGTTTAAACACTCATACAACAAACTGTATGTGTATAACTTAACTGCAGATCTATTGTAATAGATATTTAGCTATAACTATATAAATGTAAAATGTGTAAATTCAATTTTATTTGATGTGTAATTTATACTGAATATTTTATCGAATATTTATTTGTTTTATTTTTATTTATAATTTTAAAGTAATAAGACTGCTTTTCCACTGAAGTTTTAAAGAAAATTAATTGTTATAAATTGAAATTATGCATTTGTTAGAATTCAATTCATTTAAACTAGCGAAAGAGCTTACAACAGACTAAATATATCTTGTTCAAATATCTTTATTTATTATTCGCATTTTTAAGATAAACACAAATTTTCATAGGAAACATTAATAAGATCTGCAGATTTTTAAAAACAAATCAGTCCTTTCTTTTTTTTCCTTTTTACTGTACATTCTAAAAAATTTAAAGAATATACATTATAGAATAAATTTTTTATCCATTACAATTCTAACAAACTTTAATATTATGATTAGCAATTTCTACATGAGCTGGAGTAAAAATAAAAGTTTATTAGAAAGCCGTAAATTTAATAATTGCCATAGTTATTTCAAAATATTATTCTTATTCATTACAGCAATAAGTGTTATAGTTCCAATATATTATATCAGTGAAGAGTAAAGCACTTTACATAACATTCTAAATGAATAAAGTCTTGTTCATTCACCTACGTTTATCATTCGCACATTTCAGATAATTCAAATTAAAAAATTTTTGTTACAAATGTTATTAACATCTGTCATTTTATACACAAAATCAATCTTTATTATTTTTATATTCTTAACATACTAGAAAAAAGTTTTTAAAAATTACTTTTTGCCAAAAACACATAATTCACTTTAAAATGCAACTTTTTGTTTAAAAGACTTGAAACGAGACGAAAAATCAAATCAGCACCTGCATTTTCAATGGAATAAGGATTAATGAATTTTGCTATAAAATAAATTCTCACACATAATTGTAATCAAAAAAGAATAACAATGAGCCTTCAGTGAAATTTTCAAATAAGAAGAATCGAATCAAAATTATATTTTTATGAAACTGCAAAACAATTCGTTTCAGTGTATTGTATTGAAAGGTTTAAATTAAGCAGAGGATCAGTACATACTTGTGATCACGTTACCAGAATGACGAATAATCATCATTTCCAGCGAACCGAACTCAAACCGAATGCACTTGACAAGCAATTCTCAGCATTCTATCCACAAAGCCACGATCTGCGCGTTCCCCCCCCTATAAAAATTGTTTGTTATTTCCAAATAATTATTACACAACATTTTTTTTCATAAAATTCGTGAGTATTTCTGAATGTTTTATTTCAAACAGGAAACACACATAAATATAACTGTACCATTCTTCATAATCTACTAAACATTTTCAAAAGTTATAAAGTATATGTTGATTTTTACGATCCTTAACTTCCGAATATTGACGAATTTACGAACTACCAAACACTGTATGATAGGTTCAATAATAATTTAATATCTAAATACGACATAAACTTTTTAATAAATCCTTTTTTTACCGAACATGTTTTCCTATCCCTTTTCTAAATAAATGGTTTAATGTGATGTTCTTTTTTTACAGAAAGACAACAGAAAGGGTTTTAGTAAACAGCAAATAAATGACATCTTCACTTTAGTTAAGGAAATAAGGAATAATGTGTATTACTATAGGAAAAATTCGTAGAGTTAATTTAAAAAAAAATGAATCGAATGAATAGAAAGAAACTTACATTGGTATAAAATTATTAAAATACTATTCATTTTAGGAAACTATATAAAATATTTTAATCAGATTTTGCTTTTCATCATGTTTTCATATTAAACACACATTCATAATTTTCTTGGTGTTTTAATTCGAACTAAACATGCTGGTTGAACAGCATTAAGCAATCTACCGACAATGCTGTTGGTGTGCAAATTTTTAAGCATAAAATTAGTCAGTTATTTTATAAAACCAGAATTATATCCTATTTCTTATAATGATTGCTTATATTTCTGAATATTTAAGCCAACAAAAAGATACAGCTTTAGAATATTTCTTATATATTAATAACTTTTACGAAAGTTATAAAATAGTTATAAGTAGACAAACACTGATGATTTTACGAACAATGTACGAGCAAAGTTCACAAATATGGTACATTACATGCTTTTAGTTTTATTTTTTACTTACACATTTTCCTACCTCTTTTAATTCGAATTAATTACAGAACTACATTATATATTATAACTTTTTTCAACATTCTTTCATTTTCTATACAATTATGAAAGAAAATGGATCATAAATTTTTGGAGAATCATAAATTAACTAATTGTGGAATTGAATTATCAACCCTGAAATCGGGATTAGTAATGAATAATTCTTCCAGCTATGCACTGAAGTATAATCGATATCTTAAAGTGTAAGTATCGCAAATTACTTTTCTGTAAGAAATGATCATGCTTTTGAATCGGATTATAAAATTCATGTTAAATGCGTATTGAATTTCTTAGTCGATGCTTCAATTGATATTGTTGGAAAACCTCTTTAAGATATAATTGAAATGTAGGCTATATTACTGCAATGAGTGAAGAAAACCAAGAACACTGCAATGAGGCTTGAATAAAGAAGAATTACACTTTAATAAATTTAGACAAAAAAACACGGCATTGCTTACAATTACACTTAAAAATGTTTTTTCATGTTCATTCTTATGTCATTTACACTTTTGAAAAACTGGATGATTACATCAATAAGAACATTATGATTTAGACTACTTTCACTCAAAATTTTTTTAGAAAATTTCAGCTAACTTAATAAGATAATAATTTAATATAAGCAGCTCAGCGATCATTATGTAAAAAAGAATTGTGTGAATTGCAAATAAAATTGAGAAGTATTTTTTGAGTAAATAAATAAATAAAAATTTACTACGAGATTACTGCTAGAAATAAATGAAAAAATATCATTTTTAAAAAAATGTAGAAGATTGGAAACAAAAAAAACTTATTATTTTAGTTGCTTTTTTTAAATATGAAAGTAAGATTTGTTTTAATCACCATATTTTTTAGCTGTGTTGCTTATATAGTGGATATAGAAAATATTTTCAAATAGTTCTTTATATACAAAAAGATATCAGTTTGATAAAAAAATATTTACAAATATGAATATCTTGTTTTTTCTACTTTACGAAATTTTGACCTTATGAACTATTTTACCTGTCCAATGCTTTCGTAAATATTAGCTTATGTGAAAATCTGCTGTAATATTTTATATATTTCTTTGCCCGCACTTTAAATATTAGTTTTACTAATCATCGTGCATTAAATTAATTAATTCACTTCTTTCTTTCAGGATCTACTTTTTAATAAATATCCATAAATTTTTCCCACTAAATTTCAATTAATATGTCATTAAAAATCTTTAACTATTTACTTATTTCTAATCAAATTGAATATAACCCATGACATAATGCAGAAACTTTTTTTCAATATTCTTCGGTATTCACACTTTATCGAACCATTCAATAATATTTTTAAAAAAATTATGATAAAGAGGATCAGAGTTCTTTTTTTATCACAGAATATCAAATTGATAGAACTTCATCACTTCCTGGACGCGAACCAACATTCGACATCATCAGCATACAGCAGAGTTAACCCCAATGCTGTATTTCGACAACATCACGAGAATTTAAAATTTAGTTATTTTTAAATACAGACTCAGTATATCCTTTTTCAAATATAAAGAGAAATAATATTAGCTCATGAGAAAATCTGCTGTAATATTTTAAATATTTCTTTGCCCGCACTTTAAATATTAGTTTTACTAATCACCGTGTATTAATTTAATTAATTCACTTCTTTCTTTCAGGATCTACTTTTTAATAAATATCCATAAATTTTTCCCACTAAATTTCAATTAATATGTCATTAAAAATCTTTAATTATTTACTTATTTCTAATCAAATTGAATATAATACCATGCAAAATGCAGTACTTTTATTCAATATTCTTTGGTATTCACACTTTATCGAACCATTCAATAATATTTTTAATAAAAATTATAATAAAGAGGATCAGAGTTCATTTTCATCACAGAACATCAAATTGATAGAACTTCATCACTTCCTGAACGCGAACCTACATTCGCCCATCATAAGCACACAGCAGCGTTAACCCCAATGCTGTATTTCGACAAAATCACGTGAATTTAAAATTTAGTTATTTTTAAGTACAGATTCAGTATAGCCTTTTTCAAATATAAAAAGAAATACTATAAGCTTATGAGAAAATCTTCTGTAATATTTTAAGTATTACTTTGCCCGAACTTTAAATATTAGTTTTACTAATCACCATGTATTAATTTAATTAATTCACTTCTCTCCTTCAGGATTTAATTTTTAATAAAAATCTATAATTTTTCCCACTAAATTTTAATTAATTTGTCATTAAAAATCTTTAATTGTTTACTTATTTCTAATCAAATTGAATATAACCCATGACATAATGCAGTAACTTTTTTACAATATTCTTCGGTTTTCACACTTTATCGAACCATTCAATAATATTTTTAAAAAAATTACAATAAAGAGGATCAGAGTTTATATTTCATCACAGAATATCAAATTCAACAGAACTTCATCACTTCCTGGACGCGAAACAACATTCGACATCATCAACATACAGCAGAGTTAAACCCAATGCTGTATTTCAACACAATCACGCGAATTTAAAATTTAGTTATTTTTAAATACATATTCAGTATAGCCTTTTTCAAATATAAAAAGAAATAGTATAAGCGTATGAGAAAATCTTCTGTAATGTTTTAAGTATTACTTTGCCCGCACTTTAAATATTAGTTTTACTAATCACCATGTATTAATTTAATTAATTCACTTCTTTCCTTCAGGATTTAATTTTTAATAAAAATCTATAATTTTTCCCACTAAATTTTAATTAATTTGTCATTAAAAATCTTTAATTGTTTACTTATTTCTAATCAAATTGAATATAACCCATGATATAATGCAGTAACTTTTTTACAATATTCTTTGGTATTCACACTTTATCGAACCATTCAATAATATTTTTTAAAAAAATTATGATAAAGAGGATCAGAGTTCATTTTTCATCATAGAATATCAAATCGATGGACCTTCATCACTTCCTGGACGCGAAACAACATTCAACATCATTAACATACAGCACAGTTAACCCCAATGCTGTATTTCGACACAATCACGTGAATTTAAAATTTAGTTATTTTTAAATACATATTCAGTATAGCCTTTTTCAAATATAAAAAGAAATAGTATAAGCTTATGAGAAAATCTGCTGTAATATTTTAAATATTTCTTTGCCCGCACTTTAAATATTAGTTTTACTAATCAACATGTAATAATTTAATTTATTCACTTCTTTCTTTTAGGATCTACTTTTTAATAAATATCCATACATTTTTCCCACTAAATTTCAATTAATATGTCATTAACAATCTTTAATTATTTACTTATTTCTAATCAAATTGAATATAACCCATGACATAATGCAGAAACTTTTTTCAATGTTCTTCGGTATTCACACTTTATCGAACCATTCAATAATATTTTTTATAAAAATTACAATAAAGAGGATCAGAGTTTATATTTCATCACAGAATATCAAATTCAACAGAACTTCATCACTTCCTGAACGCGAACCAACATTCGACATCATCAGCCCACAGCAGCGTTAACCCCAATGCTGTATTTCAACTTCTGCACCAGAATTTAAAATTTAGTTATTTTTAAATTCAGATTCAGTATAGCCTTTTTCAAATATAAAAAGAAATAATATAAGCTTATGAGAAAATCTGCTGTAATATTTTAAATATTTCTTTGCCCGCACTTTAAATATTAGTTTTACTAATCATCGTGTATTAAATTAATTAATTCACTTCTTTCTTTCAGGATCTACTTTTTAATAAATATCCATAAATTTTTCCCACTAAATTTCAATTAATATCTCATTAAAAATCTTTAATTATTTACTTATTTCTAATCAAATTGAATATAACCCATGACATAATACAGTAACTTTTTTTCAATATTCTTCGGTTTTCACACTTTATCGAACCATTCAATAATATTTTTAAAAAAATTACAATAAAGAGGATCAGAGTTCATATTTCATCACAGAATATCAAATTGATAGAACTTGATCACTTCCTGGACGCGAACCAACATAAATGCTGCGAGGAAAAAGGATATATATACATACCACTTTATCCATAACACATCTGAATTTTCCCAAGATATTAACGTTCATTTAATATTTTATATTGATATCGAAATAATATCCAGAAATTATTTAAAAAATTCTTGGAAATTAAAATTTATGCTTACAAAATGATATTACATATAAAAGAATATTTGGACAAATAATCAGAATTCATATTTTTTGGCGCTAAAAGTGTTCTCGTTTTATCACTTGTCCTTTTAATTAAATTACAGCAATCTTCAATTAAATCGTGAGCTCCCGCATGTGAAAAACAATAATATCTTACATCTATTGTTCTTATTAAAATTATTATTTATATCGAATAGAACTGTTTAATTTACAAAAATATTTATCACTGTAAAATATTTCGCCTGATGAAAAGTTTTCATTTTTTACAAATAATTCTTTCTTAAGATGTTGTTTTCCTTTCTCTCCATTCTTCAAGTCTGCAGCCACGTACTCTCTAATCACAATGCAAGATTTCACACGTTGATTAATTTTTCTCATTAATTTTATTTATTAAATCATCTCAAAATATAAAATGATACTTTCAAAATTTTGAAATAAATATTATGTGCTTTGGCTGTGGATAAATATTTGTTTTGATTGATGTGCCATACGACATTATTCATATCACACTTCAAGAATGAATTATTATAATGACCAAACTGTGAATTGTGTCACATAACGCTACACATCATAAACTATAATTTTCTAATATTAAATTTTACATCGTCATTAAAAACCATTTAGGTATTTCTTAATGCTTCAAACTAAAATTATACATGAAATAATCTTTGGTGAAAACGAAACTCTTTTTTACTACTATTAATACATCAAATCATAGAATTATGTATTCACAACACCATATTTCAGTAGTTACTGATATTATAATTATTTACTTATAACACTTTCAAATGAAGCAATTTTTGTATTAATGTTACCATAATGCATATTATATGAGTAAAAAAAACATTTTTATATATGTTTACATGTCTCATTAATTATTAACCAAAGAAAATATTTGTAGAGAGAAAGTCAGAGTATGTTTTTTTCATCACAGAATATATCTCAGACCATTTGATTTATCATCATTTCCTCTCTGTAATTTTACTGATTTCGAAACAGAGCTCAATGCTCCTTGACCGGGTTCAGATATAGCAAGTGCTCTTATCCACAGCACTGCATTAACTTCAACTAAAGAAAGAATTTAAAAGCTTAAATATTTTATTTATAATAAGGTTTAAAAGAATTAAGAGGTTAATTCACTTGTTTGAGTAAAAACATCTAAATTTATTGACTTTTATTAGCAGAAATGAGAACCGATTACTAGTTTGAAATAACAACTTCTAATATTCTTCATAACTTGAAACTTATCTCCAGAATAAAGACTACAAAGACATTGACTTCTGCAAGCGAAAAATTCTTTTCTCAAAAGTAAATAATACCACCTTTATTTAACTTTTGCTACTGATGTAGAATAAAACTTGAAATAAAGCATGTATTCTTTTTTGTTATTATTGAACAGGTATATTACCTACTATTAACGCTGCATATAGAACTTTGCTCTTATGCATAAAATGTCTCGGAATGAAATTTAGTTTCATTCCTGTGAGTTTAGCACTTCATTAATAAAAAGGATTAAGAAATATAAAAATAAATATTTGCATTTATTAAAAGGAGAAATAAATTGCATAACACCAATGAAATAAAAAATTTTAAACTGATTTTTAATCATAGAATAGCAATCATGATAATACCTAGGGAAAACTCCGTCCATAATCTTTTCAGATTAGTTGTCAGATTTGATAGTGTTGGACCCTTTAATGATTCTGAAGCAGCGAGCACCCAACCTTGTGCTTTTCTATGTATGCTCGCCAACCCAATTAGGTTCTATGAACAAAAAGTATTTTAAGAATAACATTTCGTTTGTATCGCATAATTGTTAAAATATTGTAAGCATTTATAGTCATAAGAGATATCTTGTGTAACGTTATAAGATAATTGAGTGCAATATTACACATCGTCTTGTATGCAGTTTAGAACTCAAAGTAATGACAAAGTTTTAAAGAATTAATAGTGATTTAATAGTGAAAACTTAACGTAGAAACCAAACTGCTGAAATACGGAAGATAGAAAATTTGGGAAAATTTACAATACTTTCATGAATTGCTACAATTCAAAAATTAAATTATTGTTTCATATCAACTTTTTTACTTTTAAGAAAGTACTCACTAAAACATAGAGTATTTCATTCGATAATGTTTGGTGCTTTTAAATGTCTGATCCATTCATTTGATTGAAAGATTAAATCCTCTCTTATTTTCATTTTTTGTGAATATTTGATTTGTGTATATGATCCGATAAAAATACTTATAATCGTGCTCGTATTTATCAGAAGCTGGGAATAATAAGCCTTTCTTAGGATTCCAAATAGCACGAAGATATTCTCTCAATGTTGACCAATATTGTGAACACCGATGCCAGAGGCTGATCCGCTGTTGCAAAATAATATTATATGATATTCAAAAAATTAAATTGTCTCTAAACAATTTATGAATTTTAATGAAATGAATTATTTATGAACACTACGATTCAAATGTATTTTTTAAAGTTTATTCATGCAATCAAAAAATTTATTCATGTAAATTCAGGTTGCAGAAAGCAACAACTGCTTTTTCTCTTAGAAATTGTATAATCCAACACAACATCAACAACAGAGGTGCAAATTATTTAAAACAGCAATAATCGTATTCTTTTAATTCTAAATGCAATCTTCGAAACTATTTTATTGTTTTACGTACTATAAGACTAAGCTACATTTAAGACTAAGCTACAATCAGCTATTCTTGAAAGCGAGAATCCTCCTCTACTCAAATGTACTCACGAACTAGGAAAGGATTTCATTTTCATGCAATAAATGAAATTTTGTACTTCAGAGTAATATCTCGGTCTTGAGTTTTCCTCCTATTCAATTTAATTTCACGAGCGAGTAAGTGAGACTAATTACGCTATTTAATTCTAAATATGCCATAAAGTTTCCGACGAAGGCATTTAAGGCAGTCATTTCTCACATTTTGCTGAAGAGTTTGAAATCATAACTTTTTAATATACAAATAAATGTAAATCTGTATATACCTGAGAATATTTTGCTTTAAATTAAACTATGTACAGAGACTGTCTACATAGTTTTAGTTTATAGAAAAATTACGTTTGCATTTTGTGTTTTAAATGCTCAGTTTGTTAGAATTTGATATTAAGTGTAATTCGAAATCGTGATTCTTATACCAATAATACTTTTCATAATATCGGAAAAAGAAATTTGTTTCCACTAGAGTCTTCAACGACTTTCCAAAGTTCGAAATGCCTTGTTGGTCAGTAGTTAGTTATTTTAATGTCCAAAATAAAAAATATCTATCAGTGATACATCATCAGATTTAGTAGGGTAATGGTACATGAAATGGAAATTAAAAATTTTAATTCCCATTTCATGTTCCATTTTTTTATTTAAAAAAATCCGTTGAGAATTGTGTTATTCCTTTGTTTGCTTTCTCTTGATTCAGTTCAAAGGATGATATTTTTTCTAAATATTTGCCAACTCAAATTTAAAAATGGTGTAAATATGTACTCTTGATATTGCCCAAAGTTTATTAGGACTTTTTTGTAAACTGTTTTTACTTTTATTTTGCCGTTCTTTGAAAAACCATTGCCAATCATAAATCCTACAGAAAATCTTTCCTTTGATTCTTTGACGTGTAACAAAATTTTTTCTTTTTTTATGATAATAAGTTTAACGTGTTTTTATTGCAATCTCTTGAAAAGACACAAGTTGTATTGATTGCTCTGCATTATTTTTCCATTTTTCCCATGGCATATATTTTTTGTAAGAAAATTCCTTAGTGCGTTCTTCGCTCGTAGTGTAAATCTGAGAAAGAAAATGAACATTATATTTTTAACCTAAACAATATTTTTTATCTGAACAATGAACACTAAATTTATAACTTAATTAACACATTTAATACAATTAAATTAAATAGAAAAACAGTTGTATTTAAACTGAAATTGAGTAGCTTAATGTATTTCAATATTCTTTTGAACTGCAGTGTTTTTATCATTAACGATCTCTCTTATAAGTGGAAGAATTTCTCTACTAGATAACAAATAATGACAATTTTTTCCAATTTTTAATTATTTTATTTTCAATAATGGCTTTAGATACAGAAAAGTCATAATTCTTTCATTATAATTTTCTGTATTAAAGAATTAGAATTAGCATCTTTGGAAACAGCGAAAACGCGTCCTTCAAAACATTGCCATTTCTAAAATATCATTTTGAACATGAATAAAATTGTAAATATCACATGATAATTTAAACCTCCAAAGATATATTCGCAAGAATATAGTTTCCATGCTGACGATTTTTTCTTACAGAGAAACAAAATCTCTTAAAAACAAGTTTTCAAAAAGCTATTAGGTACTAGATTACATTAAATTATGTAACAAATGATACATGTTAAATGATAGAAAATATATAAAATGCATGCTAGGAAATAGTTTAATTTGAATTAAACCCAACTAGAAATTTATTTTTCTTTCCATTCCAACTTTTTTTTGAATGATAGCTCTAATTACATTGTATTTTTTATAAAATACTCTCATAAATACTCTCATAAATTTGGTCGTTTTTGGTTTTAATTTATTCACTTTATTATTAACTTATTTATTGGTTAATACAAGAAAAAGTTATTGACTTCGAGGCACCTTCTTCATTTCCGGATGCTTCTTTTTTAGAGTTACTTTTATGTCTTATGCAATACTTAAAATATTTTATTTCATTAATGGTTTCACTTATTTTAGATATTCTGAATGAATACAAGGATAAACTAATAATAGTTGAATAATTATGGATAATTTTCGGCTCAACAGTTAAAATGACGAAATAGTTGATTGCAGAAATGTACCTCATTCTTGAATTTTATAAGGAAAAGTGGAGAATGTTAGGCTACCAATTTTTAAATTTAGCTTAAGGAACTGCTAATATGTATTATCTTGAGTATAAAAAAGTATGGATATTCTCTGATTCTCAAAATTAATAATAATTGTTTTTATTTATTAATTTGGAAATTATTAACTATTAGTTAGGAAAATTATAAATAATTGTTATTATATAATTTTTACAGATAAACATGTCAATAGCATGTTAAAAATCAATAAATTTGTTCTTTCAAAATAACTTAGATTCGTAAAATCATCACTTAGCATGCCTGAGAACAAATAAAACGGTCACTTGGAATTAGTTTACTTTATTTGCTAAAATGTTATTTTTAAAATGTTGATAACTGGATGGTCGTAATTTTAAAATGTTCGCAATAAGAATGCAGAAAATGATACTTTCTTTCGTGTAACTGCTTTTTATTTTATTAACATAATTTTATGTAGTTTCCTTTTAAAAAGTATTATAAATTGCTTGTATAGTGGTACCATTTTGCTAATTTCTTTGGTGTCGAAAAAGCCTTTATGCTTATTTAAGTTAAATAAATAAAACTTAGTATTGCAAATTTATGAATACTTTCTACTGTCACTAAACAACTAAATATAATGGAAATGTACCAATCCAGCAAATGAATTTCAATGTAAATTATGGTTTACATATATTTATGTGTGTATTTAAGTATTAGTGCATAATTCTATTCTTATAATTAAAACATATGATTATATATATATATATATATATATATATATATATATATATATATATATATATATATATATATATATTTTGAATTCAATTATTACGTTTATTTTGAAATTTTTCGGCAGATAATTAGATTAATGGATCATTACTCAAGCAGTTTTAAGCAAAATTATGTGCGTTTGACAAGGAATCAGATCTTAATTTTGATCACGGAAACCATCTGTATAAACCATCTATTCACTGTTCCTTTCACTATTCAACTTGATAAAAATACTTTGGTTGAATGGAAACACAGAGCACACTACATATAATGTTGTTTTCAACTAGCATTATCACCTTCAAAATTTTTCCTTATAAAACAATATTAAGTTTTAAATTTATGAGACTTTTGACATAATAGACATTTTGACAATTATACGGAGAACCGAAAAGTATATTTCAATGCTGAAAATAGTATTCATGTTACTTCATTTATATCCGTTGCACTTCTCTAAATAATTCTGTTATGAAAATGCAATAAAAAGCATTTTGAGCTTGAAGATATATTTTAATTGTTACTCCATAATTTAAATTCTTTAAATTTATTGATGGAAGAAAAACGTTATATCTATAATTTTAGAAATAATAATACGCATTCGGATGGATGATCAATGCTTAAATTTCATCCCATAAAGTATTATTAATGCCTCAATATCTCGTATTCCATGTCTACTTCAAGGACTATTGTTGTTGTTGTCTTGTGTCCGGTAGGCTGGCAACATGGGGTGCGATGCTCCACTTTTCCAACTGAACAATATTTTGGTGTGGAGTCCAATTTCCTCAGTAAACACATGCCATAAGTACCCGTTTATAGGGTAAGTAGCAATTCACAGCCCATTCATACAAAGAAAGGACAAACACAGGCTATAGTTAGAGAGAGAAAGGACATCCATGCCTGAACGGGGATTCAAATCCAAGACCTCCTTATCCACAGTCAGGTACTCTGACCACTCGACAGGTTGGTCAGAGTACCTGAATGCACTTTAAAGACTAACCTGTAGTATTGAATCATTTTAACACCAGAGTATTATTTCCTATAACGAACTTGTATTCAGTAATTTTAGTTATATTGCATCGAAATAACATTCTACATTTGAAAAAGTTATAATATACTAATGCCTATTTTTTGCCATCAGAATTTTTTTTTCATCATTAACATAAAGATGGTTTTCAGATTTAGTCAACTATCTCAGAACTATTGGACCTATTTCTCAATGATATTCGATATGTACATACATTATTACATCACAACACAAATAATCATGCAACAATTATAAAACAGGTGCATAATCATGCGCAATACCCATTGGACTCGGAAGGCATGCAACAGGTGTTGCAGAATAAAATAAGAAAATAGGTTAATAGAGGATATAGTCCCCTCTTAAAGACATAAAATTCTCTCAGCTCGCTTTCATACTTGAAATAAGGAAGTTTACGATTTCCTATAGCAAATAGTTCCATTCATTTAGCAGTGCTGTTTTCAAGACCTCGATGGTTATCGGAAGATAACTTGCAGTTGCTGTCCCCAGAGCATCCCAGACATATTCTATAGGATTGAAGTTTGGAAATCTGCTTGGTTTGTCATTCCGGGGAATATCCTCACTTTCTATAAATATATTACTAAGGAGAACTCTATTTGATTTTGCAATATCCATTGGACTTCTTCGCAAAGAGGGGCGCGGGACTTTTTCAGTCAAGATACACGGATTTCCTACCACACTATAAAGCTACACCTAAACCAAGTTTTTAAAAGAATTCGAACTTCTAGGCTACAAGAAACTATAAAAGCCAATCGATGGAAAATGAACTTCTGAATATCCTGGAGGGACCACACCATGAAGTTGAGGCACAGTTTCTAGGCTACAAGAAACAATAAAAGCCAATCAATGGAAAATGAACTTCTGAATATCCTGGATGGACCACACCATGGAAACTCTGAATCATCACTTTATTGAAATTCCAGAGAACTTTTGAAGATATGACATAGGTCGTCTCGTTTAAGTTTATGTAGTGTCCTGTCTTCGTCTCATGTCTATTTTGTCATTTTTCCTGTGTTTTATTTGTGTTACTTCTCGTATTTGCCCTGCCATTGGAAATAAAAAAGTATCCATTAAAATCAGCAACGCGCCAACTGCGTCTGTGAAAAATCAAACATAGGACTGCAAGACCTTATTCCTGTAACTCACAGCCGCTTAATTGCTTCTTTCTAAGACGTGGAGGAACATGCGACTATTTAATACGATTCCTTACCATACTATAAAACCTCCAAGCCATGATGATATACTATTCAATTTTGCAAATACTGGAGGGTAGGTTGCTGGGTCCTTATTCTCACTACAGCTTAAATTTCAATTGTTGAATGTACAGCGTAAATTTCTGCATAGGCTGAACCGGTACTCATTAAGGAAATGAACGGCCGCCTATTGACCTATACTCCCAACCCTTTGTTCTCTTCACTATGCTAAGCAGATGAGCTTGTTCTTAAATATGGGCGTGACACAAATCGCAAGTCTTCTCTCTCTCATGAAGTATTCTGAAAACAGACATCCTTGAAACTAGGGTCTCTGTAGCCGTCTACAAGTCAAGAGAGAACTAAGTAGATGCAGTATCCTTGTTACGCCTTGCTATAATAAACTACTGGCAATCAACTACGGCAAACGTGGCTCTTGGAAAACCTTGCCCAAGCTTTCTCTCAGTAGGTACCAACTTCTGGAACTGTTATCATAAATTGCACGTGACACTGGACGTTAAACTGAATTCTCAACTAATCTGTACTTGAGACTGACCTGCCTTGAACTTCCCCACAAGTAGAGACCTCGTTACATCATCTAAACGTTGTGGATTTCTCATTGTTACAATAAAAATTCGAATTCAATATATTAATGTACAAAAACAACAAGAAATTGCCAAGGTGAGTTTGCGAACGAAACACGTGTTTTGTAGTGTGTTTGTAAAGCATATTCCTCTACTGTCACCACCCACACCTAAATGTATGTTTACATATTCTAAGTACATGATTTGCATTTTAGCATCGAAGTAGTGGTTTTACATTTCATTCAGTTCTTTTCAAGAAATTCTATAAAACAGTTGAATTCTCTCAATTTTGACCCCAGTGTGTTATAAATATCTGTCCTTGTGAAATGTGAGCAAATAATGGATAACATATCGTCATCTTATTAGAAATTATTGCTTAATGGTTTTCAGTTAGCATTTCAGGATAAATAAAGAATTAATATAATGATGCTGAAACAGTTTTAAATAGAATTACTTATTTAGGAAAAACAACTATGCAGGATTCAATCGTGGCTTTGATCATGCAAATCATTTAGGCATCATCTCTCTTTCTATAATGCCAAGTGAACCAACAGCTGTCGTTACATAAAGCCGTGTAAATACATTACTCATAAAGCTGCTTCCAGTGGCCACAGAAGAATTTAAAATTATTTTTTCATATTACTTCAAAATAAGTATTCGGTAAAAATTTTGTATAAAGCATAATCATATTATGAGTAAAAAGATTCATTTATCATTAAAAATGGTATTAATGTCACTTTTATCTCTTCAACGTTAGTCTTCTCAAAATAACCACCTCACTAAAGGTTAATGCGAGCATGCTATCTTCAATATTATGCCTCAACTATTACTTCAAAAAAGGTTTTAGCTCTTTAGTTATATAGACTGATATTAAATTTTACAGTAAATTTGTTTTAACATTACATATTTTAGCAAGAGAAAGAATTTTTTTTTCCTCACAAAGTATTATAGATGTTTCATCATATTCCATTCTAACAAAAATAATTTCGCACACAATTTTAAACTAATTCAAAATTGTTAATAACATATTTACATTGCTGTATTTTGCATATTTACCTTTAATAATATTTCACGATAATCCATAGAGGTGAAGTGATATATTTATAAAATCTATGATACATTAATGGCTAATTTCGTCAGAGGAACAAATTTCGTTTTCTATAACTCAAAATAAACCTTTCTTCCTTATCCTCCAGATCGATATCAAAATTAAATAAGTTGATCCTCTGTTGGTTCCAACTATCGGAGAAGTTTAGTACAAAGTCTTATCTTTAACCAGAGCAACACTTACCTTCGAAGTGCTTTGGTTAAATGAAAGACGCACTACTGACTTAAATTCGTGAAGTCAACGTTATAGCAAGCTTTGCTTGTCCAAGTGTCATAAGTAATAACAACAATTATCCTTGCATTACATATATATAACTCTTTTATCAACATTTATCTTCAAATTAATCATTTGATTGAGTTACAAAAAATCTTTAAATTATATATTATACATGTCATCTCTGACTTTAATATTATTGAGTTATACCTTTTAAAATGAAATGTTTTATTAGTAGTGTTATATATTTGGAAGATTATCGGAATTTAATTTTAACTCGAAAAATAACATTCGAGATTTAGAAGTATTTTTTTCACATATAACCGATCAATTGTAAACATTCTATCTCTCTACAATACTTTCATCTATTACCCTAAAATATAACTATTTCTAATCAAAATTTAGCGTTTAATTTATATAAATTAAAGAAATTCCTAATTTTAAACACTATCAAATCAGCAGGGCAAAATAATTTATGAATATAAATTCTTTAATATGATGACATACTTATTTTCCTTAGGTCACATTTAATTAAACATTACTACTTAATTAAAATACTATTTGAAACATAACATGTTTTAAAAAATGTTTTTGTATTTGTCACTACTCTAAATGTAAGTAAAAAAATTTAATATTTAATAAATCTACGTTTTCAATATTGTTCATTAAGCATTCTAGAAGATCAAAATGTACTTTAAATAAGAAAGGTTACAAAAGGCTATGTTGATAATTCTTTTTGTTTCTTTTTCCTCTAAAAACGACTACAAAGGCAAAATCAAAAATTTGACCAAAATATTGTTTGCAGATTATCAACTTCACATTAATGAAAATTATTTATTTGTTAATGTAAAAATAAATAAATTAAAACGTATTGATAATATATATCTGTGAGGGTAATAAATTTGATAAAAAATATAAATAGAAATTTAATGTATCAATTAACAAATATTTCTCCATAGAATTAAATCTCTAAATTAAAAAAGGAGATTATATAAGATCAGAATTTGTTTTGATCATGAAAATCACACTGCTGCACTACTTCATCATTTCCTATATAATTCATTTCGAAGCAACAGAACGTAGGAAGCACTCTAACCAGAGTTCTACGTTCAACTGCCCTTGCAAATTCAAAATTATTCAGTACATAAAATTTAAGAGATTTGTAGCAGCCTGGTTGGCTAGAACGCTATCTTCTTATCATAGGGTAAGGATTTCGAGTTCCATTCCAACCGATTATACTTTATGCTTACAAATGACATATAAAATGAGTAAAACATGCCTTGGTAGAAGTGTTCTTCTACATGTAAATTAATAATTCTGGGACTGATAAGCTAATTCTAGGATTTTCCTTCTTGATCACAGCTTTCAACTGATAAAGAAATCAAAATTTACATTTTATTTGATAAAATATTGTTCCTAATTCACTATTATTTCCTTTAAACTAAATCGATGCACTCTAATAAAATTGAAAGCTTCAGCACCTTAACCGAAACGATAACTTACACATTACCCTTTCCTTTAATATTATTTATTTGTAATTCTCAAAAGAAACTGTTTCATTGACAAAACCAGGAAACATTTTTACATGTTTGTGATGAGGATTTTTTTACTATTCTTCAAATAAATTATCATCTTTAATTTACTGTGAACTAGTACTTACGTTATACTGTGTATCCGTAGATATTTTAATCAGTTTTTTTAATTGGGGACATTAACTTTAATGCTTAACTTAATTATGTTACACCGCAATAACCTGCTATATTTTTAAAATATATATAAAATATTTTTACGTAGTTTTGTTGAAAAGTACTTATTTTTCCTTGGTGTGTAACTTTTCTTTCTATTTCATTGCTTGACAATCCTTGTAGTAAAACTAAGTCATGATCAACGCACATTCAGCTACACATTTTTACCATAATTATTTTTAATGCTTTCAGTAAAATTGCAAAAAAAGCTAATTTCTTATAATTTTAATTTTTTTTGTCATGATTTAAAATTATATTGATATTTCTTAGTTTTTCAATATGTAATTCCTCTAGAAGTCTAACCGTTTATTGAAATGCAACTTCTTTTCTGGTGTTAATTATTTCATCTCTCATCAATAAATTTAAAATTATTTGGTTTTATAACAATAGAAAAGGAGCCTTAAATTTGTAACATTTATAAGTTCATCAAGCACACGTTCACAAATGATCAAAGCTCCTTTTTTCATTTCAAAAAGTAATATTGGTGATATTCTTTATGTCCAAAAAAAACTCTCTCAGCTATCCTCTGATTACGATACAATTCGAATCATTCTACCGACAATACAATATTTTACCTGCCACCGTCACATTACAAACATTTATTTGATACGTTCTGAAATTAAACAATATTTGCGAAAAAGTTATAAGTAAGCTTATTTTTGGGAGAATTAAATTGCTTTTCAAATTAAAATATTTTTATTAATTAATTATTTTTCAAAAAAAATTTGCACAGAGAATCAGAGTATTTTGATAATCATAGTATATCTCAGAACCAGTGACTTTTCATCAATTTCTGTGTAATTTTACGTATTTAAAAACCACGCGCAATACGTGTTCACTAATACTTCAAATATCAGGTACGCTCTCCAAAGTGCCAAGTTTTACCCGAGCCAAGATAATAAAACATCCATTAAAATGGAAGTTAAATGTAAACTAAAAAGTTTACTCTTTTAAGACAATTAAGATTCGCTTTTTAATTCATCTTTATGTATGTACTGATTTTTGTAAGCAGAATTGCACAAATACTATACTAATCTCAAATAATCTATAGCTCTTAATAATGTTTATAGCTTCAAATTTATCACCAAATTTCAGGCTTCAAATCCTACATTTGTACGTTACTGCAATCCCAAACGTTAATGGTTCTGTAATTATTTAACTAATGCCTCTGATGTAAAAAGCAAGTTAAATAAAATCATACGTTACTTAATTATAAATTGATTTTTGCTATTCATGAACGCATAAATAAAAAATATATAATTTTAACAAATACATTTACATTAGTAAATAAAACTGAGAATGGATATTTCTATGACTAGACGAGTCGATTCAACTCATAAATTTTAGAGCGGGAATTTCGCTTTCTCGACCTTTAGACATGGTTTGCACAGTACTGAACGCGTACTGAACGCGGTTGATAAATGTATTTTACCGTACAGTAAGATTCATTTTTGAAATAAAATTTATCTGCAGTAAAAAGACTTAACTAAAACAAACAATTATGGTTTTATTTGAAATTAACATTAGTCGAGCAATATGAATCTTCATACGAGAATCAAAGCTTTTCATAACAAAATACTTTTTAACCTGTGAAATCAACTAATTTTTCATTGAGTAGTTTACCTCAAATAACTATCGCAAACTAAAAAACATTGCTCAAATTTAAAAGTATGAATTACCCTACCAACAAACATTGCACATATCATTTGGGCTTAATTAAAACATATGTTGAAATGGAACTAAATTGTGAATAGTACACATTTTAATTTATGTGAAATAGATTATAAAACAACAATGCCTATATTAAATATCTCTATAAAAAAGAAAGAGATAAATATTTTATCACTCTGAATTCCTTTTTATATTAAGAAGTGAAATTTCTCAGTTTAACTAGAAATTTCATTTATATGAACAATAAATATTTTAAAAGAAATTAATTTAATATATTACGCAAAAACTTATGTCGAAAAAGTGAAGTGAATTTTTCCATGAATCAAAATAAAACTAATATCGCAATCAATAATTTTACTCCATACTTGCATAATTTAGTGTATTATTGCCTTCCATACAACGCAACCAACAATTCATGTATCAAATTACTTATACAAAATCGTTTCTTAAATAATTTTACAATTTTTTATCTTATTACTCATTATTAATATAGATTGTCTATCCATAAATCATACTTCTAATACATATGAGTTTTCTATTGATAATTGAGATGTTAATAAAAATTTTTTAATAAAACATAAATTTATATAAAAAGATATGTTATAAAGGAACAATTTAGGCAATATATTGTAATTTATTTAATATATTAAAAAAACAACTATAAAAAAGTTTTCATATAAAACATTTTAATAGTGGCTTAAATTTCAAACTTATGCATTTTATTTATTTTATATACATTTATGAAAATACCAGATAATCCCTCTTTACTGACGGAATCTTAACTTCTACATTTTAGAAGCTTTTCTGATTCATAAAACAATTACTAACAAATATTTGAAGAAAATAATTTTATGTTATTTCGTTTAACATAGTTATTACCTAAGAAATATTCTAATCATATCCATTTTCTTAAAAGGTTCATTTCCTGTGTAAGCGCAATTCGAACATAATTTCTTTTGAGTACAGAATCTGTGTTTATCAACCTGAAAGGTAAAACGATAACTTATGTATTCTGAAAAGCTCTCGTTTCTTGGGAGTTAAGTTAGCATTTAAAAAAATACTTTAGTATCATTACTTACTACCGAAAATTATATTTCAAAGACAGATATATAAAGATAAAAAATGTTTTCTAAAGGATAAATTTTAAAATCTGTTGCAGGATCAGAGATTTATAGTTTTGATCATGGATTATCAGATTCCCGGTGGTCTCATCATTTCCAACACACAGTTTCAAATTCTAATTCATGTGGTTCTTTTCTCCAATCTTCAACAAATAATAGCCATCACTTCCCTGATATTTGAACTCACATCCGCCAAACGCTTCCTCTTACCACCAATACCCTGCAAGTCACAAGTAACGAGCATGTTTAATGATATTTTACACAAATGAATATATTTTCTATTAACTTTAATTGCATAAGTTTAGTAATATGCAAATTGTGGATTAAAATATTGTGTTTTTCAGTACAAAAATTCATCATTACTTCTTATTTCTATACATAATATTAGAGGATGAGTTGTTTATTTATATTTTTGTTCGTACAAATTTAGAATATCTGACGTCATTATTATTATTTTATGATTGATAGTTTTTGAGACTAAATTGTGTTTCACTCCACTTTAATATTCAAAACCATATATATATATATATATATATATATTTATATATATATATATATATATATATATTATATATATATATATATATATATATATATATATATATATATATATATATATATATATATATATATATATATATATATATATATATATATATATATATATATATACTTATATCTTTAACTCTAGAATAAAACTCTGAGACTGATAATGCCATCATTATTTTTTTATCCTTGTCAGTAACTTCATGCCGCTTCCCGTTAAGAACAGCAAAATTAAACATCACTTTCCGAGCAGAGTGATTGGGAGGGTGACCACATTCTCTTTCACTGGATTGATGGATTCCCATGGGTTGTGGTGTTCCAATTAAAATTTTTGACATCCTGAGTCCTTCCGTAGTGCTGTTGCACCACCATGCTTTTCTGAACCTATAGCTGTGCTGAACACTTTCAGTGTCATATAAGCAGTCAGACTTAAGATACAATGGCCAAAATTCGGAGAAGAGGATGACAGCTATGGTGTCACCTCGTCATCGACAAAGTTCAAACAGAATGGGGTGTTTGGTGACAAGCGAGTATTCTAAGCCCGTTAATCTAATAGTCAGTCTGGGGCTCGCCTTTACCGCACTGTATTTATGTAGCTAGCCATACTGAACAGCATTTTATTGGATTCAAAAAATTCTTAATGATCTCAAAATTATGCATCATGTTCAACTCTAAAACTACTAACATCACTCTTCTTTATTTTCCCTAACGACTTATGAATATAAAACGCAAAAATTTTTATGAATAGGAGGAGATTTTATACATAAAACAACCTTCTAAATCTAATGTAATGAATTAAATTTTTTCAAAGAAAAATATGTTTCAACTTAGAAGCTTTATGCATAATTTTAATCATACCAAAACAACGCCAAGAAAATATTTTTCTAGAATTTACACTTTGAATAAACAAACATCGCATATATTAATCTCAAAATGTGAAATCGTTCAAGATATCTTAATGTTTATTGGGCAATAATTATTTATTCTCGTAAGTGAAAAAGCTCCTGTAATAAAGCAATTTCACAACTCGGGAAACGGTTTCATTTTCTATGCAATAAGCGAAAATAATTTCCCGCTTCTAAACTGTGCGTGTGTGTGTGTTTCCTCTGATAGCACTGCCAAGTATGTCTCGTCTCCAATATTTTCTCCATTTTCCTCTTACTCAACGTAATTTCATGAATGAGTAGTTGGCGGCGAATTACACAACCACCTTTCAAAATATGCTTCTAAATTGGCGACGAAATCAAGTACATTCTTTTACTCTCACATTTTGATAAAGAATCTGAAATCTTAAGCATTTATTACACATATGACTCTAGAGAATACTTATTTTAAATTAAGCTCAGATGAGAATTATTTTGGATATGCAAACCACACAGATTTATTTTGAATGGGGATTGTGTGTAACTAAAATTGTATATTATAGTATGGGTGTAAATTGTGTGTTTGTGTGTGTGAATACGTTAATAAAATTAACTCAATTTGTTTTAACTTATATCATAATTTTTATTCACTATTTTGTTAAGTTATTTATGGGTTAATTTTCCATTAAGATTCTTCAAGTTAGAAATAATTTATCAATTTCCACTTACTCTTCTTTCATCTAGATACCCCCTATGTCTCATATGACACCTAAAATATTTAGTCCTACATTTGAATCACTTATTTTATTTCTCCTGATGGATTCATAGTAGAACATTTATCATTCTGTGATTACTTTCAAAACATCGGCAGTTCTGATTTTAAATAGCAGAACTGTTTGAAAATATTTTCTATATCCACTATATTAAAAACATATGCAAAAATATTGGTGATTAAAACAAATCTTACTTTCATATTATTAAAAAAACAGCTAAAATAATAAGTTTTTTTGTTTCCAATCCTCTAAAAATTTTTAAAATAATATTTCTTCATTTATTTCTTGTAGTAATCTTGTATTAAGCTTTCATTTATTTCTTTACTCAAAAAGTACTTCTCAATTTTATTTGCAATTCACACGCTACTTTAGTAGATGATGATCGCTGAGCTGCTTATATTAAATAATTATCTTATTAAATTAACTAAGAGTTTCTAAAAATGATATTGAGTGAACCTAGTCTAACTCATATTGTTCTTATTTATTTAATCATCCAATTTTTCACAAATTTAAATGATATAAGAATGAACATGAAAAAACATTTTTAAGTGCAATTGTAAGCAACCCCGTCTTTCTTTGTCTAAATTTGTTAAAGAGTAATTCTTCTTTATTCAAGCCGTCACTGCAATTTTCTAGGTTTTCTTCACTCATTGTAGTAATACAGCCTACATTTCAAATATATCTTAAATATGTTTTCCAACAATATCACTCGAAGTATCGACTAAGAAGTACAATACGCCTTTAACATGAATTTTATAATGCGATTCGAAGATATGATCATTTCTTACAGAAAGGTAATTTGCGATATTTACACTTTAAGATATCGATTATACTTCCATGCATAGCTGGAAGAATAATACATTATGAATCCCGGATTTCAGGGTTAATAATTCAATTCAACAATTAGATAAATTTATGAATTTTCAAAAATTTATGATTCAATTTCTTTTATAAATATTTAGAAAATGAAAGAATGTTGAAAAAAGTTATAGTAATTAATTCAAATTAAAAGAGGTATGAATATGTGTTAGTAAAAATAAAAATAAATAAATTTCGGTAAGTAAATTATCCAAAATTGATCAGTGCATGTAATGCAACATATTGAAGCCAGCTATTAGTTTGTAAAAATATCAACTTTCTATACTTATAACAACTTTATAACTTTCGTAAAAGTTATTAGTATATAAGGAAATATTGTAAAGTTGTATGTATCTTGTAAGTACACAGTTTCTAGATCGTAAATTGACCACTAGATGGCTTTACAAGTCAAGTTTTCTTTTGAAGAAATAATCGATATCATATCATTAGCAAAATATTATTTTGCAATGAAGTAAATTAAACAAAGTGCTAAAATATTAATTAAAATAAGGAATAAATCTTCATGTAAATTTTAAAGATAAAATTAATGTGTAATTTATTAAATTATTTTTTGTGCATGTAAAATGAAAAAAACAAGTTATTTTAACTGTTGCTGGAAATGTATTTTCTTTGAATAATGAGTTTGGCAACAAGTTAGTTTTGTAGCATTTTTCGTTGTCAAGTTAGTTTTGTAACAATTTTCAGTTGTCAAGTTAGTTAGTTGCATTCGAATGTGTAAATGTAAAAATTGTGTGTAATATAGAAAAATAAAAACTGTGCTGTAATATTGTATCCTGAGATTCTTGTCTTCAATTTTAATTACATTATTTCCGAAGAACAGTGTTAAATAATCATTTTGCAGTAATAATGGAGGAACTTGGTTTAAATTGCGTTGGTGCTGTACATTCACATGTATCTGGCGACAACAACTGGTGACCCGGACGTTTCGTTATTAAATCGTGTTCTTTCTGCATTATTTCTGTGGAGTAAATAATATTGTCATAATGACTGATAGTGAAGACAAAAACACATTTGAAGCTAACAAAGTCAGTGTTAAGATTCCACCATTCTGGATAGACAAGCCTGAAATGTGGTTTTATCAAGTAGAAGCACAATTTACTATCAGTGGAATCACAAGCGAGGAAACAAAATTTAACTATTTAGTTGCACAGTTAGAACCTAGATACATGGAAAATATCTGGGATATCATTAAGGACACTAGCACAAATAAATATTCAACTGCAAAGAACAGACTGTTGCAGACATTTAAAGAGAGTGAAAGCCTAAAAATGAAAAAATTACTCACTGGACTGGAGTTAGGAGACATGAAGCCAACCCAGCTTCTAAGAAAAATGCGGGCTTTAGGTGAATCAAATGAAATTTCCGACAAAGTCCTTCGAACATTGTGGCTAGAAAAAATGCCAGATTGTATTAAGCATGTGTTGATTGTGAGTGATGAAGAGTTAGAAAAATTAGCCACAATGGCGGACAAAATTCTGGAACTGAATCCACGGGTGGAATTAGCTAGTGCAAGTCAAGCAAACCCTCCTGTCGATGAGTTGCTAAAAAAGATATGTGCTCTTGAACAGCAAATAGCAAGTATGAGTACAAGGATATCACGGGCACGAGCTCAGAGTCCTGGGCACTATAAAAATAGAAGCCGAAGTAAATCACGAAGGCGGTTTGACCCCAAAGGTAAATACTGCTTCTTTCATTTTAAATTTGGAAGAAAATGTTTCCCAGATAAGTGCAAACAACCATGCAGCTGGAAGGATGCGGAAAACATAGAGAAGCAGTAGATTCTGCGGCAAGACCTGCTGCTTCCCAAGAAGTTCGCCGCAAATTTCGTTTATTTGTTAAAGATAGAACGACTGGACTGCGTTTCCTTATTGACAGTGGTGCAGATCTCTCATTAATTCCGGCAACTGCAAAAACATCTACTCCCAGTTCGTATGTTTTATATGCAGCAAATGGAACAGAAATACCAACATATGGTGTGAAAACCATGACTTTAGATTTTGGTCTCAGGCGTGCTTTCCAGTGGCCATTTGTTGTTGCAAAGGTGAGCAAAGGCATTATAGGCGCCGATTTTCTAAATCATTTTCAGTTATTAATTGATATTCACAACAAAAAAATAATTGATGATGTCACAAAACTGTCCATAAGAAGTGAACTTATGACTGTTACTGATGCATTGTGTATCAGTACATTAAATAATACATCACAATTTAGTGAACTACTTAAATTGTACCCAGACATTACTAAACCTCATGTCTTAAACACTTATACCAAACACGATGTCAAGCATTACATTACTACCAAAGGACAACCAGTGCATTCACGAGCACGGCAATTAAACCCAGAAAAATTGTCATTAGCTAAACAAGAATTTCAATATATGTTGGATCATAACATTATTCGTCCATCTAAATCCCAGTGGGCAAGTCCTTTGCACCTCGTAGCAAAAAAGATGGTACCGTCCGTGCATGTGGTGATTATAGGAGATTAAATGAACGAACGATACCAGATAGGTATCCCATCCCTCGAATCGAAGATTTTCAACTAATTTTAAAAGATAAAGTAATTTTCTCAAAACTTGATCTTACGAAAGCATACTACCAAATACCAATTGCTGAGGAAGATAAACAGAAAACAGCCATTATCACACCATTTGGCTTGTTCGAGTTCAATGTAATGAGTTTTGGTCTTCGTAATGCTCCCGCCACATTCCAACGATTTATTAATGAGGTTTTTCATGGATTAGATTTTTTATTTCCATATATAGATGACGTACTTGTTGCATCATCTTCAGTAGAACAACATAAAGAGCACTTGAATCTTGTGTTTGAAAGACTTAATAAATATGGATTACATATAAATGTAGCAAAATCAGTAATGGGGGTTGACCAAATTGAATTCTTGGGACACCTCATTACTTCTAAAGGATCTCGTCCTCTTCCGGCAAAGGTCCAAGTAATTTTAGATTATAAGTTGCCAGCAACCTTGCATGAGCTTCGCACATTCCTTGGGATGTTAAATTTTTATCGAAGATATCTTAAAAATGCTGCACAAACTCAAGCGCTACTACATGAGCTGTTAAAGGGTGCCAAGAAAAAAGATCGACGACAGGTTCCCTGGACTGATGAAGCGGTACAACAATTTGAAAAGTGTAAAACAGATTTGGCAAATGCTGCTTTATTATGTTTTCCAAAACCTGGACTCCCATTATCATTGTGTACAGATGCCTCTGATTGGGCTATAGGATCTGTATTGCAACAATTAGAAGAAGGCAGTTGGAAGCCAATAGCTTTTTATTCAAAGAAATTGAATGCCGCTCAAAGATCTTATAGTACCTATGATCGAGAACTATTAGGTATATATCTGTCAATAAAACACTTTAAGCATATGTTAGAAGGGAGAGAATTTAGCATCCTCACAGACCACAAACCACTAAAATTTGCTTTTAAGCAAAAAAATGAGAAGGCATCTCCACGCCAATTACGTCAGCTCCAGTATATTTCCCAATTCACGACAGACATAGAACACATCAGTGGAGCCGATAATGTTGTAGCCGATGCTCTATCAAGGATTGAAGAAGTATCTGTGATTGATTATGAGGTAATAGCCCAAGAGCAAAGCACTGATCCAGAGTTTAAAGACTTATGCTCCAGTGACACATCACTCAAGTTCAAACCGTACACCACTGAATCTGGAAAAACATTGTGGTGTGATATATCTCAAAGCAAAATTCGACCATATATTCCTCTCAACTTCAGGAAAAAAGTTTTTAATCAGATTCACAACCTGTCACATCCTGGCATCAAATCAACTGTTAAGCAGATAACTGCTAGGTTTGTTTGGCCGGGAATCAATAAGGAAGTTCGAGAGTGGGCTAGAGGATGCATCAGTTGTCAAAAAGTGAAGACAACCAGACACACCAAGTCAAAATTTGGAGAATACCAAGTTCCAGATTCAAGATTTAGTGTAGTACATATAGATTTGATTGGCCCACTACCACCTTCGGAAGGCATGGAATACTGCCTAACTTGCATTGATCGGTATTCTTCCTGGATTGAAGCTATTCCTTTACCTGACATAAGAGCTGAAATAGTTAGTAGGGCTTTCTACAACAACTGGATTAGCAGGTTTGGTGTCCCTGCTCAAATTATAACAGATAGAGGAAGACAATTTGAATCCCAATTATTCAGATGCCTTGCTGCTATATGTGGTGCTAAAGTATCGCATACTACCTCATATCACCCTCAGTGTAACGGAAAAATAGAGAGACAACATAGGATCCTGAAAGGTGCTATAAAAGCACATAACAACATAAGGTGGACTGAATCCCTACCTACAGTACTACTTGGTTTGAGAGCTGCCATTAGACCAGACACAAACCACTCAATTGCACAAATGGTGTATGGTTCAAACATCAAGTTACCAGGAGAATTCTTCGACCCACCTACCATCAAAATGGACCAAGAAACCTTTGTCTCACAGTTACAGAAGGTCATGGAACATCTGAAACCAGTACTATCAGGTAGTTTCAAGCAGCAAAGAATATTTGTACATAAAGATCTAAGGTCTTGTTCTCATGTTTTTGTCAGAATAGACAGAGTGAAAAAGGCCCTTGAACCACCTTATCAAGGACCATATAAGGTAGTTGAACGTTTTGAGAAATTTTTCACATTGTCAATGAAAGAGAAAAATGTGAACATATCAATTGACCGTCTAAAACCTGCCTATTTGTTGGTCATGGACAAAGTTAACGAGCAAGCAACAGCTAAAGAAACAAATAAGAATTCAGATCACAGAAATCCACACCTTCCAATTAATAATCAAACAACTTCCAGGTGTGGTCGAAAAATAAAACAACCAGTAAGGTTTAAAGATTAAAAATTTTATGTGTTTATACCTTTTCCTTAAAAAAAAAAAAATCTTATTTTTATTTCAAAAATTACATATTTCACCATGGTTCTTTGTATCGTAACTTAGTTACTGGTGAGGGAGTAATGTAAGTACACAGTTTCTAGATCGTAAATTGACCACTAGATGGCTTTACAAGTCAAGTTTTCTTTTGAAGAAATAATCGATATCATATCATTAGCAAAATATTATTTTGCAATGAAGTAAATTAAACAAAGTGCTAAAATATTAATTAAAATAAGGAATAAATCTTCATGTAAATTTTAAAGATAAAATTAATGTGTAATTTATTAAATTATTTTTTGTGCATGTAAAATGAAAAAAACAAGTTATTTTAACTGTTGCTGGAAATGTATTTTCTTTGAATAATGAGTTTGGCAACAAGTTAGTTTTGTAGCATTTTTCGTTGTCAAGTTAGTTTTGTAACAATTTTCAGTGTCAAGTTAGTTAGTTGCATTCGAATGTGTAAATGTAAAAATTGTGTGTAATATAGAAAAATAAAAACTGTGCTGTAATATTGTATCCTGAGATTCTTGTCTTCAATTTTAATTACATTATTTCCGAAGAACAGTGTTAAATAATCATTTTGCAGTAATAATGGAGGAACTTGGTTTAAATTGCGTTGGTGCTGTACATTCACATGTATCTGGCGACAACATATCTCTTCGTTTGTTTAAACATTCAGAAGTATGTGTAATTATCATAAAAATTTTCTATATTTCCTTGTTTTAAAACAACTGACTAATTTTGTGCTTTGAAATTTGCTCACCGACAGCATTGTTGGTAGACTGCTCATTGCTGTTCAACCTGCATGTTTAGTTCGAATTAAATCAAAATTCGATAGTCCTAATAGAAAGGATGAATGCATCTGGATCTGAAAATGTGAGAAAAAGCAAAATCTGATTAAAATATTTCATATAGTTCCCTAAAATGAATAGTAATTTTATACCAATGTAAGTTTCTTACTATTCATTCGATTCGTTTTTTGTTTAAAATTAACTGCGCGAATTTTTCCTATAGTAATACACATTATTCCTTATTTCCTTAACAAAAGTGAAGATGTCATTTATTTGCTATTTACGAAAATCCTTTCTGTTTACTTTCTGTCAAAAAACGAACATCTCATTAAATCATTTATTTTGAAAAGGGGTAGGAAAATGTGTTCGCTAAAAAAAGGATTTATTAAAAATTTTAAGTCCTATATAGATATTAAATTATTATCGAACATATCGTACAATGTTTGGAATAATAATTAAATTGTAAATTCGTATCAATATTTGTAAGTTAAGGATCGTAAAAATCGACATTTAAAACTTTTGAAAATTTTTTAGTAGATTATGAAGAATGGTACAGTTATATTTATGTGTGTACCTCTGTGTGAAATAAAACATTCAGAAATACTCGCGAATTTTATGAAGAATAAATTTTTGTGTAATATCTATTTGCAAATAACAAACAATTTTTATACTGACGGGAACTCGCAGATTGTGGCATTGTGGGTTGAATGCTGAGAATTGCTTGTCAAGTGAGTTCGGTTCAGAGGAAATGATGATTTTTCTTCATTCTGATAACGTGATCACAAGTATGTACTGATCCTCTGCTTAATTCGAAGCTTTCAATACAATGCAGTGAAATAAATAGTTTTGCAGTTTCATAAAAATAAAGTTTCATAAAAATAGAGTTTTCTATACAATTCACTGCAACGAATAGATTCACAATATTGGAATTTCATAGCAATGTAATTTTGATTCGATGTCTCTCTTATTTCAAAAGACAATCAAGCTCGTTGTTATAATTTTTTTTAAAAAAATTAACAGTGAGAATTTTTTCTATATCAAACTTTATTACTATTTATTCCATCAACCAAAATGAATATATATCTTAACTACAGTTTCTTGTCGTTTCAACTCTTTCAAACGAAAGGCCGAGCTGGCAGCCGAATGTTTAGCGCTCTTGCCTTCGGTTCAACAGTTCGTGGGTTCGAATCCCACCTTGGGCATGGATGTTTCTAGTAGTTCGGAATCCACTTTAAACCGTAAGTCCCGGTCTAATTAGCCTTCGTATGCAAAAAATGACCGTTGAGCGACAAAGAAACCAAAGCAAACTTTCAAACGAAAAGCTGCAATTTAAAGTTATTTACTCTTTTGGTATTAATTATAAATCAGTCTCCAAAAATCATCCCAATGATATATTGTATTTGTGAAAAAGTTACATAGAACTGTAACATATTTGATTATTACTATTTTAATACCATTGAATTCAAGCGATTTATATTAAATCGTTATTGTTTGTGTGAAACATTGATCATTTGTTTATGATAAAGCGATGTTGACTTTTTGCGCATTGCATTTTTAAAAGAAATATATGCTATAAATCATCTAAATTTAATTTTTTTTATATTATAATAGAAATTGAAAAATAAGTATGATTAATTTTTATAAAATGACAGATGTTATTAATTTTGATAATAAAAATTTTAAAAATTGAAATTATCCAAAATGTGCGAATAAAAAGAAAGGTAGATGAACAAGATATCATTCATTTAGAGTGTTACGAAAGATAATTTTTACATTGGTATAAATGTTTTGAAGTGATAAAATTATTTCTTTAGTTAATAAGAATAATATTTTGAAAATACAATGGAAATAACATTGAATTACTCAACCTGATAATAAAACTATATTATTTCAGCAGTTTATGTAATAAATGCTAATGATATGCATAATTAAAATATTTCTGAGAAGTGTAAGGTAACTTAAACTATATGCTATTTTGTATAAATTTTTAATTTTTTTATAAAGTTAAATGTAAATGAAAACAGAGAAAGGTTCTATTATCTTCTGAATATTCTTATTCAATCTCTTAAATTATCTAACTTCTTAATTTTTGTTTTGAAATTTTTTAAAATTTTTGTTCATTTTAAAGTTTGGAAAATAAGTTAAGATATACGATTAAGATATGATATATTTAGTGTGTTATAAGCACTTTCTCTCGTTTAAATGAATTGGACTATTAAAATTATAGCTTAATTAATAAGAAACATTTTTTTGGAAAGCAGCAGTAGAAATGCATAGACTAATTTTGGTTCAGATTTTGAAAGTTTAATTTTTTCTAGGCACATATTCTTTTTATAATATCTGAGCTTGTGTGTGCGTAGAAGTATATTTAAATGCTATAAAATGCACACAATATTTATTAGTATATTTATTAATTTCTCACACTCTTGGTATAGAATGGATCACCACTTGGTTTGGCGATATGTTTTGTGAAAAACTGTTATTTCTCGTAGTCCTGTTAACACTATATTTGTATAGTTTTTGTGTAGCGGCCATAATATTAGTAACTTCTTGGCACTTATCTTGTGGTAAAAAAATCGCTAAAAACTCAAGAGGTGCCCGATATTAAACTTTTACTAACTTTACAATTCGAGAAATGAACATAAAATTTTCTTCAAAATGAATATTCTGTTTGGAAGCAAATAATTTAAATTGATGTTACAATTGTCAACAAAAATTATATTTTGAATATTGTATCATGAGAAGATGCATTATTAATATAACATGATGCGTTTATAATAATCTGAATAGATTATAAATTACGGGAGAAAATTTACTATTAAATTTAAGAACAAATTGGTAAATTGTCTTGAAGCGAATGTCAGGTGGTAATCATGCTGTATTTGCATCTAAAGGCTGAGAGTGCTGTATTTGAATATAGCCTGACGAGCAAAAATTAGTGAATTCAAATACATTTCACTTATTAATTATTTACAATTATTCGATTTGTTTATGGTCCTTATCTCGATTGAATTACTTCATGCATTTAAATAGCTGCCGTCAAGCAATGATTAAATTTCAATGCTTATAATAATAAACTGTCTACATTTCATTCTACATAATCAATGCTAATTTTCAATTAAAAATGAATGGTAAAAGGAATTAACTTCAATTAAAAATGAATAAAACTTTTAAAATATTTCAATTAATTTACAGTAACTTTTTCTTTCGAATGCAACAGACAGATAAAATATTTCAAAAGCCAAAATTTGGTAAAGTTATAATAACGTTATTACATCTTGAAAATATATATTTTATTAAACTGCTATTTCTTTGTGAATAAATTATTGTTTGAAAACATTATATAATACTCTATTTCCATAATATAAAAAACATAAGCAACTCAGAATTCGTGCTTGAAAACAAATCTTCCTTTCATTTTTTATGAAAAAAGCAGCTAAAAAAATAATTTTTTTACTCCAAATCAACATGTTTTAAAATAAAATTTTTCCGTCTATTTATTTCTGTAAGCCACTCAAAAATATACTTCTCAATCTTATTCACAATTCACACGCTTTTTTAGAAGATGAACGCTGCACTGTGACATCTTATTATGGTTGTCTCAAATGTAAGGAAATATAATTAATACACAATGAATGAATAACATAATTACGTTCCTAAGGTTCTTATATACAAATTCATCCAATATTTCATAATTATAAACGATATACGAATATATTTGAAAAACATTTAGAAATGAAATTTTAAGCAACATTGGATTTCTTTGGCTAAGTTCGTGAAAGAGTAATTCCTCTTCATTTAAGTCGTCAGGTCAGTATACTTGTTTTTGTTAGTCACGGGGATAACAAAGCTTGCGCTTCAAATACATCTTACTATCATTTTTCCAACAATATAATTTTAATCATAGATTAACAAGTAGAATACGCATTTAACACGTATATAATGCGATTTCAAGTCATGATCTTTCTTTGAAAATATTTTGCACTATCTACACTTTAAAATATTGATTATACTTCAATGCATAGCAGGAAGAATAATCCTTTACTAATCCCGGATTTCAGAGTTAACAATTCAACTCCACAATTAGATAAATTTATGATTTCTCAAATAATTTTCAATTCTATTTCTTTCAAAAATATATAGAGAATGAAAGAATGTTGAGAAAAGTATGATAATAATTAATTGAAATTAAAAAAGGTAGAAAAAGTGTTTGAAAAATATAATTTTAGTTAGTAAATAACCAAAAAATTTATCATTGCTTGTACTATATTTGGGACCAGCTATTGTTTCGTAAAATCATCAGCATTTGTCTACTTATAACTACTTGAAAGCTTTTATAACATTTTTCACATATTTGGAAATATTGTATAGCAATATGCAACTGTTTGTGCTTAAACAATCAAAAATATGTGCAAATATTATAAGAAATATTGCATAGTTTCTGTTTTAAAAAATAACTAACTATTTTTATGTTTTAAAATTTGTGCACCGTCAGCATTGTCAGCAGACTGCTCAATGCTGTAACACCAGCATGCTAAGTTCGAATTAAACCCCAGAGGAAAGAATGAATGAATATCAATCTGATTACATGATATAAAGCAAGATCTAATTTTAAATGCAATTCCTTTGAATGAATAGTTTTTCAATAATTTCAGTTTTATACCAATGTAATTTTGATTCTATGTCTATTGTTTCAAAAACAAGTTCAGCTTGTTCTGTTTCGTTTTTGGTTTAAAATAAACTACGTGAACATTTCCTGTTGTAATACACATTACTCCTTATTTCTTGAACAAATGTGAAGATGTTACTTATTCGCCGTTTTTATTTTAACGTTTGTGTGAAGGACGATATTATTCTCATGTTTGGCATGTAGAATGTTTCTTGATGGAATCCAACCAATGAACTTCATGAAAAGAACACTTTTTGAGCTACATGGGCAGAAATTTACAAAGTCCTTCTGCTGCTATGATATTCTGATTATTTTGATCAGGCAGGTCATGTGACAAATTCATTTATTTGAGTTTGGTTCCAGAGGATAAATTCAATTGCTTGATTTATCATCATAGAATACCTAAATGAATTTGCAACAACATATAATAGTAAATAAGCAAACAGTATCGGGGAAGCGAACATTAATTGCATGTTGTATTCTATAAAATTTTAATTGAAAGTTAGAATTTTCATTTAAGGATGCTAGAGTACAGTACATTGTCTACCTGACTTACTTTTGAATCTGAAAAATAGTTTCAACTCTGCAATTTCCAATACAATGATCAGATAAATCATTCTTCAGTTTAGCTCTCATCAGAATTGTTTTGATCTTTATATAATGTTATATTTATAAATGAAACACATCATTCACACTAAATTTAGCTTTAACTGTCGTACATTACTTATGATACCCTTAGTTTTTTGAAATTAATTCAGTCTTCTGATTTCCCTGAAATTTTAAGTCATTTTAAAATATTAATAAAATATTAAATTTTATGAAACATGCAATGTTAATATTAAAGATTAATTGTTAAATCGTTCTCATGAATCAGTAGAAAAGAACGACAATTCTTGTAAATTTATATAATATTGCAGATTCAATTAACAGCCTTCACAAGAGAAATTCGTCGGAATTGTGCCAATTTACATAAATCTATATTTTTCCTAGATATTAATTATACATAAAACCGTTAGGTTTTAAAATTACAGTTTTTTAAGAATTTATAGTAGCGAGCGAATGACTTCCTCTAGTTCAGTGAGTTGAGTGCGCAAGGTGGTTGTTGAAGTCGTCGGTGAATTCGAGGAAAAGTACGGAGGAAAGGATGAGATTTCACTCGTCTGATGTACTATGATCAAACCAAACAATTCCTCATCTTCTTTTACGATTAGACAACTTTATTTTGTAAAATGTAAAGAGACAAATATCAAAATTTTCTAAAATAATAAATATTTAATTTATTACCTTAGATTCATTATTTAAAAATTATAATAAAAATTTTAAAATTTCAGTATGAATTTAGACTGCCTGAAATTATGTCAGTGACATTATAAAAATTAAAATCTTTAAATTAGGGTTTTTTTTATATTCATAAAGTATTTATAATTTGCATTGCTAATTTATAATTATACATTATTGTCCCTGTTAGGGCATGGCATTGTAAAACTTAGACTGTAACTACTTAGATATATTAACTTTATACATTAGATTGATTAACTCTTTATACATAAAACTTAGATACATTAACTTTCTTTAGTTTAGTCTTTAGCTTAACAATTAGGATGTGAGATACCGTGATAATAAAACATTAAATATTTTATTTGATGTATTAAGTTTCCTTTTTTCAGGATTTAGTATTTAATTCTAATTTTTATATATATATATATATATATATATATATATATATATATATATATATATATATATATATATATATATATATATATATATATATATATATATATATATATATATATGGGTACATGCGATATAATTGCTCGTTAAATCTGTGGAACTGTGGAATCGAATCAGACACTGAGCAGTTATCTTCGGTACAATGGAAAATTTTCTCCCCCTTCTAATCAATGTCAAAATTGATAGAGTGGATACTCTGGTGGTGCCATCTATCAGAGGATTTAAAGAGCAAAATCGTACTTTTACCTTCGTGGTGCTCTGATTATAAAAATTAAACAGGCTCCTTATTGACTTAAATTCGAATAGCCAAGGGATAGCGACCTTGCTTGCTATCCCTTGGCTATGCACACACACACATATTCATTTACTTAGACAGTGTATAAGGTGTGTTTCATTCTTTTTATAAAATAACGTTTCATTTCTTTCTTACATTAACCACATACTAATATCCTGAAGAGGTCTTGCCGAACGTTGCATAGTGGGTAGAGTACTCTCCTATGCAATTTTTGATTGGAAGGAAATTAAGATAAAATGATGATTAATTTAAGAAGTGATTAATATGACTAAAATTAATTTCTATAGTCTGTGTATTTCATATATTCTAAAAATAAAATTTTATAATAAAACTTTTCTTTATTTACTGTGTCTTTAATACATAACTTAAAATGTAAATTATAAAATGTAATATTGTTACGTGGTATTAATTTAAATACGTTTTATTAGCTATCCACTCATTTGTTTATTAGTACAATTTACAAAAATAGCTGTTTTTTTAAATGTTCCCATATGTTTCAAAATTGATTTTAAAAGGAAATGGAACAAAACCTTGCCGAAGAGCCCTCTGAACATTGTAGCATATCTCAAATTTGCGCTTGTAATAACACTTATAAAATGATTCTCTTGTGAAGGGTAACTACAGTTCTTAATTTAATAATAGAAAGTGAAGGCATATTTTATTTATATATCATTACTTTCTTAGCAGATTTATAAAAAGAAATTTCTCGTGATAAAATGTTTGCGTATGTATCTCCGGATCCAGCTGAAGATGCTAATGCTGGAAATGCGTTTTGACATTTATCTAATTTGATTATTTCATAAATTTCATGAAAATTCGTTTGCCACTAGAAGAATCCTTAACTAGCATAAACATATAAAAATTTCAGTAATATTAGATTGTTTCCATTCTAATATTACAGAATTATTTTATATTAATTTTTTTCTAACATGTAAACATACAAATATCAAAATTTTCTAAAGATTATTTCTATTCGAACGTTTCCTGCATTTGCTCAGACTTGCATAACATGTTATTTTGAGTAAATAACTCGGTGTTATTTTTTAATAAGGACGATTGGTTTCAGCACAAGAAAGTTTAATGCCTCTTCGATCTGATCTACATGATCAAAAAATAATTCTAATCATGTGTAATAAACTCATAAAAATGAAATTTCATGTTAAATTGTTTGAATTCTGAACTATTCTTTTCCTCTAATACAAAAAAAAAATTTAATCATAGAAGCTTATGTTACTGTGATTGAATAATAATAAAAAGTATTACTTATATTATATCGATATGATAATAAGATATGATACTGAATAGATATCGTCCTAATGATATTGCTGAGCAATTATATTGAATGACACATCAAGTTAAATAAAGTAAATATATATTCTTCTATATTAATGCTATATTATGGCTTAAAAAGCTATCATGAGCTATCATATTTTGTGAAATAATTTTGTAAATTTTTTATTGTTTTAATTTACATTTAGATGCAAATATATATAATTAATATAAGCGCATGTATGAGAAAAATTAACACCTATAATATTATTTGTGTTGCAGTTGCGTATAACTATATGTAAAGGGTTTCACTTATAAAAATTTTTATAAGGCTATTACTGCATGGGATCAGAATTTAGTTTTGATCATGAACATCAGCTCCAGCAATCTTCATCATTTCCCCTGCGCATAGACTCGAACCAATCATGTTGCGTTTCAACGACATCGAACGCTCAGACCATAGGCCCAAGAGCTGCGCACTTTTTGACGAGTTTATTAAAATAATAATTATAGATAATATAAAGAACAGTAAATGAATCTTTTTTAATTGACAAATAAATTTTGTATTTTTTTTCAATACATATGTCATACTAAATGTTAAAAATATTAATAAATTATTCGCATATTTTGTAATAGTTTCCTTTTAATATTAACAATATTAAAGTTGAAACTTTCAAAAGATAGTATATCATGTAGAATTTTCTAATTACTGTGTGAATTTCAGGATCTTCTTTATGTTACATAGAAAATTAAAAAAAATTACTTTTCAATTTTTCTTCGTCATTATATCTTGTTGAGTAACTAAAAATATCTTAATTTGAAATACTTGTTATCTTTAATTACTATATCCAAATATTCCAAAATAAAATTACATTGCTTTTATTTTTTTTGCTTTAATTTTTTCAAAATTAAAAAAAGCTATTGAAATAATAATTTTAAATGAAACATTTAGTATTATACTTGGAGTAGCTGAAAATTTGAACTTAACACGAAATAAATATTGATTGTTAAGGAACTCTATTTTCAATAACATAGATGTGATGGTTAGGAAAATAAAACTGATTTTCAGTTTAGAAGGATAACCTTACAAATCCTTGTACCCTAGGCTGTCCGTAAAGGCGTTTCAAACCACTTAAGATGTAGTCTTAAGGAGATTTAATGGAAGCAGTGCGTTTAAAAAATAAAAGGCTTCGAATTTTATGCCAGCAAGTGTTAAACAACGGAAGATGAATGTTAAATTTCTGTCTTTTATATGTCTGATGAGGCTAGTGATAATGTGTTTCAATGTTTTCTCCCTTGCGACGCATGAATACGGAACACTGACTGTTGAAGTTGTACATGAGCAAAAACTTGCGCTTTGGCTGTTATGATGCCTTATAACTGCAAATGTTGTAGTCTAGATTACTCGATGCAAATAATTCCGTAATAAGCATCACATTTTTCTCCCCTTATGTGTGGTCTAATTCAAACAGATATCTAATAGATATGTAATATTTAAGAAATGTGTATGATTCACACATACATTGAGAACACTCAATGAACACATGTTTGTTTCCGTGTTCTCTCTCTAATAATAAGAAATTACATACATTTTCAATATATTACATCCTGCGTTTATAATACTCAGAAAAAGCAGAAATTACTGCAATTACTATACTTATGAATCTGAAATTTTATTTTTGATTTAGTGATGACATCTAATTTATATACAAATGCTATATATGTTCCTTTTTTTCAAGAAAATATCTCTTACGCATCACGTTTCATAATAAATATTTCTTTTCAAATAATATTGAAATGAATGAAGAAAGAAACTAAAATTTCATTAGTTTATAAGAAATTATTTTTAGTCAAGTTAAATTAAAAATTAATAAATTAAAAATTATTAAAAAATGGTAATACAAAGGATCAGAATTTAGTTTGATCATGAATATCAGCTTGATTCATCTTCATCATTTCCCCTGCTAATAGTCTCGAACCAATCATGTTGCGTTTCAACGACATCAACCCTCAAACCAGAGGCCCAAGGGCTGCGCGTATTCAGATGTGTTTACTTAAATAATAATTGTAGTTAACATAGAGAACAGTAAATAAATTTTTAATTTTGTGTCAATACATATGTCATACTAAATGTTAAAAATATTAATAAATTATTCGCGTATTTTGTAATAGTTTCCTTTTAATATTAACAATATTAAAGTTGAAACTTCCAAAACATAGTATATCCAATAGAATTTTCTAATTTCTGTGTGAATTTCAGACTCTTCCATACATATCATAGAAAATTTAAAAAATTTACTTTTTAATTTTTCTTCGTAATTATATCAGGTTGAGTAAGTAAAAATATTTTAATTTGAAATACTTGTTATCTTCAATAACTATATCCGAATATTCCAAAATGAAATTATATTCCTTTGATTTTCTTTTGCTTTAAGTTTTTCAAAATTAAAAATTATTAAAAATTGGTAACGCAAAGGATCAGAATTTAGTTTTGATCATGAATATCAGCTTGATTCATCTTCATCATTTCCCCTGCTAATAGTCTCGAACCTATCATGTTGCGTTTCAACGACATCGACCCTCTAACCAGAGGCCCAAGGGCTGCGCGTATTCAGATGCTTTTACTTAAATAATAAATGTAGTTAACATAGAGAACAGTAAATAAGTTTTTAATTTTGTGTCAATACAGATGTCATACTAAATGTTAAAAATATTAATAAATTATTCGCATATTTTGTAATAGTTTCCTTTTAATATTAACAATATTAAAGTTGAAACTTCCAAAACATAGTATTTCTAATAGAATTTTCTAATTTCTGTGTGAATTTCAAGCTCTTCCATACATATCATAGAAAATTTAAAAAATTTACTTTTTAATTTTTCTTCGTTATTATATCAGGTTGAGTAAGTAAAAATATTTTAATTTGAAATACTTGTTATCTTCAATTACTATATCCGATTATTCCAAAATGAAATTCAATACCTTTGATTTTCTTTTGCTTTAAGTTTTTCAAAATTAAAAAAAAATTTTGATATAAATAATTTTAAATGAAACATTTAGTATTATACTTGGAATAGCTGTAAATATGAACTTAACATGAAATAAATATAGATTTTCAAGAAACTCTATTTGTAATAACATAGATGTGATAGTTAGACTGAAAAAATAAAACAGACTTTCAGTTTAGAAGGATAACCTTACAAATCCTTGTACGCTATCCGTTAAGGCGTTTCAAACCACTTAAGAGATGTTGTCTTATTGAGGTCTAATGGAAGTAGCGCGTTTATAAAATTCAAGGCTTCGAATTTTATGCCTTCGAGTGTTAAATAACGGAAGATGAATGTTATATTTCTGCCTTTTACATGTCTAATGAGGCTATGATAATATGTTTCAATGTTTTCTCCCTTGCGATGCATGAATACGTAACACTGACTGTTGAAGTTCTTCATGGACAGAAACTTGCTCTTTTGCTGTTATAATGCCTTAAAACTGCAAATCTTATAGTCTCCATTACTCGATGCAAATAATTCCATAATAGGCATCACATTTTTCTCCCTTTATGTGTGTATCTCATTCAAACAGATATCAAATAGATATGTAATATTTAAGAAATGTATATGAATCATACATACAATGAGAACTTCCAATGAACACATGTTTGTTTCCTTGTTCTCTCTCTAATAATAAGAAATTAAATACATTTTTATTATATTAAATCCTGCATTTATAATACTCAGAAAGCCGAAATTACTGCAATTACTATACTTATGAATCTGAAATTTTATTTTTGATTTAGTGATGACATCTAATTTATATGCAAAGGCAATATATTTTTCTTTTTTTCAAGAAAATATCTCTCACGCATCACATTTCATAATAAATATTTCTTTTCAAATAATATTGAAATGAACGAAAAATGAAACTAAACTTTCAAGTTTATAAGAAATTATTTTTAGTCAGGTTAAAATATTAAAGAAACAAGTGCTGTAAATGTTTTTGGAATAAAACTCCTGGTTTCTCTTTTATGTAAATTCTTATCTGTAAAGCTGAATTAAATATTATAAAAGAAAGAAAATAGGACAATGGCAAGTAGCTTGCAGAATGAGGAAGAATGAAATATATAAAATGGGTATGTAGTTGAATCACTGAGAAAAAATATTTTTTTTATTTAAAAGAATGTTTATGTTATTTGCTTAAATTTGTTTACTTTTACATTTTTTAAATGGTCAGTGCTTGTCATTTCCAAATACCTCTATTTTTATTAATTATTTATTTTTAGTTTTACTTCCTTTTTGATCTCTAAATTTTTATTAAAATTTTTTATTAAAGTCAGAATCTAGATATTACATCAATTCAAACAATTGAGAAATAATTCAAAAGGATAATCGAAATATATAACTAAAATAAAAATTACTTGATCACATAGCAAGATAATTTATTTCAAAATCAATTCTGTTTATCACTTTCGAAATTTTCTCCTTAAAATGAGGCTTCTAAACACTTCCTTTATATATTTGAAAAAAAATTATCTCGCATATTTTCATTTACAAAAAAGAACAATATACAATATTTTTTGACAATTTTTTGAATATGTAGTTTAAAATATTTCAATCCTGAGAAGACATTCACCTTTATCTTTTTATAGTTATTTGTACAGCAACAAATAAATTAATGGTATAAATATATGTAAATATATAGGAACGAAAATTGAAAAAACGGATATAATTAAATATAATTGTGAAAAGATATGAAAACATTATCTATGTAAATGAAATCATTGTTATATAGATAACCTGAAGAAAATCATTTTGAATGATTTATTAATATTTCTGATTATATTAAATTTTACATGTTTTTATCTCTTAAAATATCGTTTTATAGTAAAATGCTTTTCTTCATTACATTAATTTCAAATCAAAATAAATTCCTCACAGAGTAAATTGTTGTAATAAAATAGAGACATGTGTACATTACCTCGGCAAAAGTTCACATTGCGTTGCATTTTTTCGCTTATGAAATGCTAAAAACGACGTGAATTCTTTATAACAATATTAACTACTAAAACTTCAAGTTCTAAAAACCTTGAAATCATTTTTTGATAATAATTTTAATTTTTACATGTGTATATATTTACACTTCATTATATGCATATTCAAGAAATGATATAAACGCATATTCATAAAGAGATAGCTTTATTAAAGCTCCAGTAATTACCTTAATTTTTGTTTTTGTAAACAAAAATACATAAATAAATTAAATAAAATACAGAACTTAATAAAAAAAAGCCTATTTTACTGTGCAAAAGAAATCAGCTTTTCTTTAAATTATCAAAACTATTCAAAGAATGCAAAATATTTTCATTAAATGAGAAATATATTTAATGAGAAATTTCATTTAATGTATGAGACTTCATGTATAGGAGCTATTTGGAAAAATAGTTGATCACACAATATATTCTTTGTTTCGTACTAATTTTATTTTAAGTTGTGGTCTTATTACTCTAAAAAACTGAAATGGCTGGAAAAGTACTCATTTAATGACAAAATATTTAGTGTAAATTATATTTTTAATAAAATTGCATATTAATGTTTGATATTTCACGTACCTAGAGCAAATTAGTTTAATTGAAAGAAAATATATTATTTGTAATAAAAATCACAAAAACATCAGGTATTCTATACTTTGGTAACGCATTACCAGAAAATCATTATAGTAGTTTTATATTTTAGCTATACAAAACCAATATGGAAATATTAGGATTCAACCATCTTTATATGAAACTTATGTAGAGTTTTATCTGAGGTTCAAGATTTTTTAATGAGGAGTGAAAGTCAAATTAAACTAATTTCAGGTTTTACCCTGTGAGTGTCATTATTAATTTAATCCTTCTGATTAAATCGGATCAATCACCTTACTCACAACATTACATGATTTAGTATCAAAACGTCTTTGAATTATTTATCTAATATCCTAGAGAAATAAGAAAATAGGTTTTTGTGAAATAATGTTGTAAATTTTTTATTGTTTTAATTTGCATTTACATACATAAATATATAGGTAAAAATCCATGTATGTATTAGAAATTTTAACTCTTATAATATTATTTGTGCTGTTGTAGAGTAAAATTATATGTAAGGGTTTTCGCTTAAAAAAATTTTAAAGCCATTACTCCAAAGGATCAGAATTTAGTTTTGATTATGAATATCATTTTAGCAAGTATTCATCATTTTCCCTGCGTATAGCCTCGATCCAATCATGTTGCATTTCAACGACATCGAACTCTCAAACCAGAGGCCCAAGAGCTGCGCGTTTACTTAAATAATAAGTGTAGTTAAAATACGGAACGGTAAATGAATTTTTTAAAATGAAAAATAAATTTTTAATTTTGTTTCCATACATATGTCATACTAAATGTTAAAAATATTACTAAATTATTCGCATGTTTTGTAATAGTTTCCTTTTATTATTAACAATATTAAAGTTGAAACTTTCAAAACATAGTATATCTAGTAGAATTTTCTAATTTCTGAGAATTTCAGGCTCTTCCACACATATCATAGAAAATTTAAAAAATTTACTCTTCAATTTTCTTCGTTATTATATCAGGTTGAGTAATTAAAAATATTTTAATTTGAAATCTTGTTATCTTTAATAACTATATCAAAATATTGCAAAATGAAATTATATTCCTTTGATATTCTTTTGCTTTAAGATTTTCAAAATTAAAAATTATTAAAGATTGTTACTGCAAAGGATCAGAATCTAGTTTTGATCATGAATATCAGCCCGAGAAATCTTCATCATTTCCCCTGCTAATAGTCTCGATTCTGTCATGCAGCGTTTCAACTATATCTACACTCAAACCAGAGGCCCAAGGGCTGCGCGTACTCAGATGTGTTTACTTAAATAATAAATGTAGTTAATATAGAGAACAGTAAATAAACTTTTAATTTTGTTTCATTACATATGTCATACTAAATGTTAAAAATATTAATAAATTATTCGCATATTTTGTAATAGTCTCCTTTTAATATTAACTATATTAAAGTTGAAACTTCCAAAATATAGATTATCTAGTAGAATTTCCTATTTTCTGTTAGAATTTCAGGCTCTTCCATACATATCATAGAAAACTTAAAAAATTTACTCTTCAATTTTTTCTTCGTCATTATATCAGGTTGAGTAATTAAAAATATTTTAATTTGAAATATTTGTTATCTTCATTAACTATATCCAAATATTTCAAAATTAAATTATATTCCTTTGATTTTCTTTTGCTTTAAGTTTTTAAAAATTAAAAATTATTAAAAAATTGTAATGCAAAGGATCAGAATACAATTTTGATCATGAATATCAGCCCGAGAAATCTTCATCATTTCCCCTGCTAATAGTCTCGATTCTGTCATGTTGCGTTTCAACTATATCTACACTCAAACCAGAGGCCCAAGGGCTGCGCGTACTCAGATGTGTTTACTTAAATGATAAATGTAGTTAGTATAGAGAACAGTAAATAAACTTTTAATTTTGTTTCAATACATATGTCATACTAAATGTTAAAAATATTAATAAATTATTCGCATATTTTGTAATAGTTTCCTTTTAATATTAAAGTTGAAACTTCCAAAATATAGTATATCTAGTAGAATTTTCTATTTTCTGTTAGAATTTCAGGCTCTTCCATACATATCATAGAAAATTTAAAAAATTTACTCTTCAATTTTTCTTCGTCATTATATCAGGTTGAGTAATTAAAAATATTTTAATTTGAAATATTTGTTATCTTCATTAACTATATTCAAATATTTCAAAATTAAATTATATTCCTTTGATTTTCTTTTGCTTTAAGTTTTTAAAAATTAAAAATTATTAAAAAATTGTAATGCAAAGGATCAGAATACAATTTTGATCATGAATATCAGCCCGAGAAATCTTCATCATTTCCCCTGCTAATAGTCTCGATTCTGTCATGTTGCGTTTCAACTATATCTACACTCAAACCAGAGGCCCAAGGGCTGCGCGTACTGAGATGTGTTTACTTAAATAATAAATGTAGTTAATATAGAGAACAGTAAATAAACTTTTAATTTTGTTCCAATACATATGTCGTACTAAATGCTAAAAATATTAATAAATTATTCGCATATTTTGTAATAGTCTCCTTTTAATATTAACAATATTAAAGTTGAAACTTCCAAAATATAGATTATCTAGTAGAATTTCCTATTTTCTGTTAGAATTTCCGGCTCTTCCATACATATCATAGAAAACTTAAAAAATTTACTCTTCAATTTTTCTTCGTCATTATATCAGGTTGAGTAATTAAAAATATTTTAATTTGAAATATTTGTTATCTTCATTAACTATATCCAAATATTTCAAAATTAAATTATATTCCTTTGATTTTCTTTTGCTTTAAGTTTTTAAAAATTAAAAATTATTAAAAAATTGTAATGCAAAGGATCAGAATACAATTTTGATCATGAATATCAGCCCGAGAAATCTTCATCATTTCCCCTGCTAATAGTCTCGATTCTGTCATGTTGCGTTTCAACTATATCTACACTCAAACCAGAGGCCCAAGGGCTGCGCGTACTCAGATGTGTTTACTTAAATAATAAATGTAGTTAATATAGAGAACAGTAAATAAACTTTTAATTTTGTTCCAATACATATGTCGTACTAAATGCTAAAAATATTAATAAATTATTCGCATATTTTGTAATAGTCTCCTTTTAATATTAACAATATTAAAGTTGAAACTTCCAAAATATAGATTATCTAGTAGAATTTCCTATTTTCTGTTAGAATTTCCGGCTCTTCCATACATATCATAGAAAACTTAAAAAATTTACTCTTCAATTTTTCTTCGTCATTATATCAGGTTGAGTAATTAAAAATATTTTAATTTGAAATATTTGTTATCTTCATTAACTATATCCAAATATTTCAAAATTAAATTATATTCCTTTGATTTTCTTTTGCTTTAAGTTTTTAAAAATTAAAAATTATTAAAAAATTGTAATGCAAAGGATCAGAATACAATTTTGATCATGAATATCAGCCCGAGAAATCTTCATCATTTCCCCTGCTAATAGTCTCGATTCTGTCATGTTGCGTTTCAACTATATCTACACTCAAACCAGAGGCCCAAGGGCTGCGCGTACTCAGATGTGTTTACTTAAATAATAAATGTAGTTAATATAGAGAACAGTAAATAAACTTTTAATTTTGTTCCAATACATATGTCGTACTAAATGCTAAAAATATTAATAAATTATTCGCATATTTTGTAATAGTCTCCTTTTAATATTAACAATATTAAAGTTGAAACTTCCAAAATATAGATTATCTAGTAGAATTTCCTATTTTCTGTTAGAATTTCCGGCTCTTCCATACATATCATAGAAAACTTAAAAAATTTACTCTTCAATTTTTCTTCGTCATTATATCAGGTTGAGTAATTAAAAATATTTTAATTTGAAATATTTGTTATCTTCATTAACTATATCCAAATATTTCAAAATTAAATTATATTCCTTTGATTTTCTTTTGCTTTAAGTTTTTAAAAATTAAAAATTATTAAAAAATTGTAATGCAAAGGATCAGAATACAATTTTGATCATGAATATCAGCCCGAGAAATCTTCATCATTTCCCCTGCTAATAGTCTCGATTCTGTCATGTTGCGTTTCAACTATATCTACACTCAAACCAGAGGCCCAAGGGCTGCGCGTACTCAGATGTGTTTACTTAAATAATAAATGTAGTTAATATAGAGAACAGTAAATAAACTTTTAATTTTGTTCCAATACATATGTCGTACTAAATGCTAAAAATATTAATAAATTATTCGCATATTTTGTAATAGTCTCCTTTTAATATTAACAATATTAAAGTTGAAACTTCCAAAATATAGATTATCTAGTAGAATTTCCTATTTTCTGTTAGAATTTCCGGCTCTTCCATACATATCATAGAAAACTTAAAAAATTTACTCTTCAATTTTTCTTCGTCATTATATCAGGTTGAGTAATTAAAAATATTTTAATTTGAAATATTTGTTATCTTCATTAACTATATCCAAATATTTCAAAATTAAATTATATTCCTTTGATTTTCTTTTGCTTTAAGTTTTTAAAAATTAAAAATTATTAAAAAATTGTAATGCAAAGGATCAGAATACAATTTTGATCATGAATATCAGCCCGAGAAATCTTCATCATTTCCCCTGCTAATAGTCTCGATTCTGTCATGTTGCGTTTCAACTATATCTACACTCAAACCAGAGGCCCAAGGGCTGCGCGTACTCAGATGTGTTTACTTAAATAATAAATGTAGTTAATATAGAGAACAGTAAATAAACTTTTAATTTTGTTCCAATACATATGTCGTACTAAATGCTAAAAATATTAATAAATTATTCGCATATTTTGTAATAGTCTCCTTTTAATATTAACAATATTAAAGTTGAAACTTCCAAAATATAGATTATCTAGTAGAATTTCCTATTTTCTGTTAGAATTTCCGGCTCTTCCATACATATCATAGAAAACTTAAAAAATTTACTCTTCAATTTTTCTTCGTCATTATATCAGGTTGAGTAATTAAAAATATTTTAATTTGAAATATTTGTTATCTTCATTAACTATATCCAAATATTTCAAAATTAAATTATATTCCTTTGATTTTCTTTTGCTTTAAGTTTTTAAAAATTAAAAATTATTAAAAAATTGTAATGCAAAGGATCAGAATACAATTTTGATCATGAATATCAGCCCGAGAAATCTTCATCATTTCCCCTGCTAATAGTCTCGATTCTGTCATGTTGCGTTTCAACTATATCTACACTCAAACCAGAGGCCCAAGGGCTGCGCGTACTCAGATGTGTTTACTTAAATAATAAATGTAGTTAATATAGAGAACAGTAAATAAACTTTTAATTTTGTTCCAATACATATGTCGTACTAAATGCTAAAAATATTAATAAATTATTCGCATATTTTGTAATAGTCTCCTTTTAATATTAACAATATTAAAGTTGAAACTTCCAAAATATAGATTATCTAGTAGAATTTCCTATTTTCTGTTAGATTTTCCGGCTCTTCCATACATATCATAGAAAACTTAAAAAATTTACTCTTCAATTTTTCTTCGTCATTATATCAGGTTGAGTAATTAAAAATATTTTAATTTGAAATATTTGTTATCTTCATTAACTATATCCAAATATTTCAAAATTAAATTATATTCCTTTGATTTTCTTTTGCTTTAAGTTTTTAAAAATTAAAAATTATTAAAAAATTGTAATGCAAAGGATCAGAATACAATTTTGATCATGAATATCAGCCCGAGAAATCTTCATCATTTCCCCTGCTAATAGTCTCGATTCTGTCATGTTGCGTTTCAACTATATCTACACTCAAACCAGAGGCCCAAGGGCTGCGCGTACTCAGATGTGTTTACTTAAATAATAAATGTAGTTAATATAGAGAACAGTAAATAAACTTTTAATTTTGTTTCATTACATATGTCATACTAAATGTTAAAAATATTAATAAATTATTCGCATTTTTTGTAATAGTTTCCTTTTCAATATTAAAGTTGAAACTTCCAAAATATAGTATATCTAGTAGAATTTCCTATTTTCTGTTAGAATTTCAGGCTCTTCCATACATATCATAGAAAATTTAAAAAATTTACTCTTCAATTTTTCTTCGTCATTGTATCAGGTTGAGTAATTAAAAATATTTTCATTTGAAATATTTGTTATCTTCATTAACTATATCCAAATATTTCAAAATTAAATTATATTCCTTTGATTTTCTTTTGCTTTAAGTTTTTAAAAATTAAAAATTATTAAAATATTGTAATGCAAAGGATCAGAATACAATTTTGATCATGAATATCAGCCCGAGAAATCTTCATCATTTCCCCTGCTAATAGTCTCGATTCTGTCATGTTGCGTTTCAACTATATCTACACTCAAACCAGAGGCCCAAGGGCTGCGCGTACTCAGATGTGTTTACTTAAATAATAAATGTAGTTAATATAGAGAACAGTAAATAAACTTTTAATTTTGTTCCAATACATATGTCGTACTAAATGCTAAAAATATTAATAAATTATTCGCATATTTTGTAATAGTCTCCTTTTAATATTAACAATATTAAAGTTGAAACTTCCAAAATATAGATTATCTAGTAGAATTTCCTATTTTCTGTTAGAATTTCCGGCTCTTCCATACATATCATAGAAAACTTAAAAAATTTACTCTTCAATTTTTCTTCGTCATTATATCAGGTTGAGTAATTAAAAATATTTTAATTTGAAATATTTGTTATCTTCATTAACTATATCCAAATATTTCAAAATTAAATTATATTCCTTTGATTTTCTTTTGCTTTAAGTTTTTAAAAATTAAAAATTATTAAAAAATTGTAATGCAAAGGATCAGAATACAATTTTGATCATGAATATCAGCCCGAGAAATCTTCATCATTTCCCCTGCTAATAGTCTCGATTCTGTCATGTTGCGTTTCAACTATATCTACACTCAAACCAGAGGCCCAAGGGCTGCGCGTACTCAGATGTGTTTACTTAAATAATAAATGTAGTTAATATAGAGAACAGTAAATAAACTTTTAATTTTGTTCCAATACATATGTCGTACTAAATGCTAAAAATATTAATAAATTATTCGCATATTTTGTAATAGTCTCCTTTTAATATTAACAATATTAAAGTTGAAACTTCCAAAATATAGATTATCTAGTAGAATTTCCTATTTTCTGTTAGAATTTCCGGCTCTTCCATACATATCATAGAAAACTTAAAAAATTTACTCTTCAATTTTTCTTCGTCATTATATCAGGTTGAGTAATTAAAAATATTTTAATTTGAAATATTTGTTATCTTCATTAACTATATCCAAATATTTCAAAATTAAATTATATTCCTTTGATTTTCTTTTGCTTTAAGTTTTTAAAAATTAAAAATTATTAAAAAATTGTAATGCAAAGGATCAGAATACAATTTTGATCATGAATATCAGCCCGAGAAATCTTCATCATTTCCCCTGCTAATAGTCTCGATTCTGTCATGTTGCGTTTCAACTATATCTACACTCAAACCAGAGGCCCAAGGGCTGCGCGTACTCAGATGTGTTTACTTAAATAATAAATGTAGTTAATATAGAGAACAGTAAATAAACTTTTAATTTTGTTCCAATACATATGTCGTACTAAATGCTAAAAATATTAATAAATTATTCGCATATTTTGTAATAGTCTCCTTTTAATATTAACAATATTAAAGTTGAAACTTCCAAAATATAGATTATCTAGTAGAATTTCCTATTTTCTGTTAGATTTTCCGGCTCTTCCATACATATCATAGAAAACTTAAAAAATTTACTCTTCAATTTTTCTTCGTCATTATATCAGGTTGAGTAATTAAAAATATTTTAATTTGAAATATTTGTTATCTTCATTAACTATATCCAAATATTTCAAAATTAAATTATATTCCTTTGATTTTCTTTTGCTTTAAGTTTTTAAAAATTAAAAATTATTAAAAAATTGTAATGCAAAGGATCAGAATACAATTTTGATCATGAATATCAGCCCGAGAAATCTTCATCATTTCCCCTGCTAATAGTCTCGATTCTGTCATGTTGCGTTTCAACTATATCTACACTCAAACCAGAGGCCCAAGGGCTGCGCGTACTCAGATGTGTTTACTTAAATAATAAATGTAGTTAATATAGAGAACAGTAAATAAATTTTTAATTTTGTTTCATTACATATGTCATACTAAATGTTAAAAATATTAATAAATTATTCGCATTTTTTGTAATAGTTTCCTTTTAATATTAAAGTTGAAACTTCCAAAATATAGTATATCTAGTAGAATTTCCTATTTTCTGTTAGAATTTCAGGCTCTTCCATACATATCATAGAAAATTTAAAAAATTTACTCTTCAATTTTTCTTCGTCATTGTATCAGGTTGAGTAATTAAAAATATTTTCATTTGAAATATTTGTTATCTTCATTAACTATATCCAAATATTTCAAAATTAAATTATATTCCTTTGATTTTCTTTTGCTTTAAGTTTTTAAAAATTAAAAATTATTAAAAAATTGTAATGCAAAGGATCAGAATACAATTTTGATCATGAATATCAGCCCGAGAAATCTTCATCATTTCCCCTGCTAATAGTCTCGATTCTGTCATGTTGCGTTTCAACTATATCTACACTCAAACCAGAGGCCCAAGGGCTGCGCGTACTCAGATGTGTTTACTTAAATAATAAATGTAGTTAATGTAGAGAACAGTAAATAAACTTTTAATTTTGTTCCAATACATATGTCGTACTAAATGCTAAAAATATTAATAAATTATTCGCATATTTTGTAATAGTCTCCTTTTAATATTAACAATATTAAAGTTGAAACTTCCAAAATATAGATTATCTAGTAGAATTTCCTATTTTCTGTTAGAATTTCCGGCTCTTCCATACATATCATAGAAAACTTAAAAAATTTACTCTTCAATTTTTCTTCGTCATTATATCAGGTTGAGTAATTAAAAATATTTTCATTTGAAATATTTGTTATCTTCATTAACTATATCCAAATATTTCAAAATTAAATTATATTCCTTTGATTTTCTTTTGCTTTAAGTTTTTAAAAATTAAAAATTATTAAAAAATTGTAATGCAAAGGATCAGAATACAATTTTGATCATGAATATCAGCCCGAGAAATCTTCATCATTTCCCCTGCTAATAGTCTCGATTCTGTCATGTTGCGTTTCAACTATATCTACACTCAAACCAGAGGCCCAAGGGCTGCGCGTACTCAGATGTGTTTACTTAAATAATAAATGTAGTTAATGTAGAGAACAGTAAATAAACTTTTAATTTTGTTCCAATACATATGTCGTACTAAATGCTAAAAATATTAATAAATTATTCGCATATTTTGTAATAGTCTCCTTTTAATATTAACAATATTAAAGTTGAAACTTCCAAAATATAGATTATCTAGTAGAATTTCCTATTTTCTGTTAGAATTTCCGGCTCTTCCATACATATCATAGAAAACTTAAAAAATTTACTCTTCAATTTTTCTTCGTCATTATATCAGGTTGAGTAATTAAAAATATTTTCATTTGAAATATTTGTTATCTTCATTAACTATATCCAAATATTTCAAAATTAAATTATATTCCTTTGATTTTCTTTTGCTTTAAGTTTTTAAAAATTAAAAATTATTAAAAAATTGTAATGCAAAGGATCAGAATACAATTTTGATCATGAATATCAGCCCGAGAAATCTTCATCATTTCCCCTGCTAATAGTCTCGATTCTGTCATGTTGCGTTTCAACTATATCTACACTCAAACCAGAGGCCCAAGGGCTGCGCGTACTCAGATGTGTTTACTTAAATAATAAATGTAGTTAATATAGAGAACAGAAAATAAACTTTTAATTTTGTTCCAATACATATGTCGTACTAAATGCTAAAAATATTAATAAATTATTCGCATATTTTGTAATATTCTCCTTTTAATATTAACAATATTAAAGTTGAAACTTCCAAAATATAGAATGTCTAGTAGAATTTCCTATTTTCTGTTAGAATTTCCGGCTCTTCCATATATATCATAGAAAATTTAAAAAATTTACTCTTCAATTTTTCTTCGTCATTATATCAGGTTGAGTAATTAAAAATATTTTAATTTGAAATATTTGTTATCTTCAATAACTATATCCAAATATTTCAAAATTAAATTATATTCCTTTGATTTTCTTTTACTTTAAGTTTTTAAAAATTAAAAATTATTAAAAAATTGTAATGCAAAGGATCAGAATACAATTTTGATCATGAATATCAGCCCGAGAAATCTTCATCATTTCCCCTGCTAATAGTCTCGATTCTGTCATGTTGCGTTTCAACTATATCTACACTCAAACCAGAGGCCCAAGGGCTGCGCGTACTCAGATGTGTTTACTTAAATAATAAATGTAGTTAATATAGAGAACAGAAAATAAACTTTTAATTTTGTTCCAATACATATGTCGTACTAAATGCTAAAAATATTAATAAATTATTCGCATATTTTGTAATATTCTCCTTTTAATATTAACAATATTAAAGTTGAAACTTCCAAAATATAGAATGTCTAGTAGAATTTCCTATTTTCTGTTAGAATTTCCGGCTCTTCCATATATATCATAGAAAATTTAAAAAATTTACTCTTCAATTTTTCTTCGTCATTATATCAGGTTGAGTAATTAAAAATATTTTAATTTGAAATATTTGTTATCTTCAATAACTATATCCAAATATTTCAAAATTAAATTATATTCCTTTGATTTTCTTTTTACTTTAAGTTTTCAAAAATTAAAAATTATTAAAAAATTGTAATGCAAAGGATCAGAATACAATTTTGATCATGAATATCAGCCCGAGAAATCTTCATCATTTCCCCTGCTAATAGTCTCGATTCTGTCATGTTGCGTTTCAACTATATCTACACTCAAACCAGAGGCCCAAGGGCTGCGCGTACTCAGATGTGTTTACTTAAATAATAAATGTAGTTAATATAGAGAACAGTAAATAAACTTTTAATTTTGTTCCAATACATATGTCGTACTAAATGCTAAAAATATTAATAAATTATTCGCATCTTTTAATAGTCTCCTTTTAATATTAACAATATTAAAGTTGAAACTTCCAAAATATAGAATATCTAGTAGAATTTCCTATTTTCTGTTAGAATTTCAGGCTCTTCCATACATATCATAGAAAATTTAAAAAATTTACTCTTCAATTTTTCTTCGTCATTATATCAGGTTGAGTAATTAAAAATATTTTAATTTGAAATACTTGTTATCTTCAATAACTATATCCAAATATTTCAAAATTAAATTATATTCCTTTGATTTTCTTTTGCTTTAAGTTTTTAAAAATTAAAAGTTATTAAAAAATTGTAATGCAAAGGATCAGAATACAGTTTTGATCATGAATATCAGCTTGAGTCATCTTCATCATTTCCCTTCCTAATAGTCTCGAACCTATCATGTTGCGTTTCAACGATATCGACCCTCAAACCAGAGGACCAAAGGCTGCGCGTATACAGATGTGTTTACTTAAATAATAAATGTAGTTAATATAGAGAACAGTAAATAAACTTTTAATTTTGTTTCAATACATATGTCATACTAAATGTTAAAAATATTAATAAATTATTCGCATATTTTGTAATAGTTTTAATATTAAAGTTGAAACTTCCAAAATATAGATATCTAATAGAATTTTCTAATTTCTGTGTGAATTTCAGGCTGTTTCATACATATCAAAGAAAATTTAAAAAATTTACTCTTGAATTTTTCTTCGTCATTATATCAGGTTGAGTAATTAAAAATGTTTTAATTTAAAATACTTGTTATCTTCAGTAACTATATTCAAATATTCCAAAATGAAATTATATTCCTTTGATTTTTTTTGCTTTAAGTTTTTCAAAATTAAAAATTATTCAAAATTGTTATTGCATAGGATCAGAATTTAGTTTTGATCATGAATTTCAGCTTGATATGACTTCATCATTTCCCCTGCGCTTAGCCTCGAACGAATCATGTTGCGTTTCAACGACATCAAACGCTCAAACCAGAAGCCCAAGAGCTGCATGTGTTGAAACGTGTTTACTTAAATAATAAATGTAGTTAATATAGAGAACAGTAAATGAATTTTCTTAAATTGACAAATAAACTTTTAATTTTGTGTCAATACATATGTCATACTAAATGTTAAAAATATTAATAAATTATTCGCATATTTTGTAATAGTTTCCTTTTAATATTAACAATATTAAAGTTGAAACTTCCAAAACATAGTATATCTAATAGAATTTTCTAATTTCTGTGTGAATTTCAGGCTCTTCAATACATATCATAGAAAATTTAAAAAATTTACTCTTCAATTTTTCTTCGTCATTATATCAGGTTGAGTAATTAAAAATATTTTAATTTGAAATACTTGTTATCTTCAATAACTATATCCACATATTCCAAAATGAAATTATATTCCTTTTGCTTTTCTTTTTGCTTTAAGTTTTTAAAAATTAAAAATTATTAAAAAATTGTAATGCAAATTATCAGAATACAGTTTTGATCATGAATATCAGCTTGAGTCATCTTCATCATTTCCCTTCCTAATAGTCTCGAACCTATCATGTTGCGTTTCAACGATATCGACCCTCAAACCAGAGGACCAAAGGCTGCGCGTATACAGATGTGTTTACTTAAATAATAAATGTAGTTAATATAGAGAACAGTAAATAAACTTTTAATTTTGTTTCAATACATATGTCATACTAAATGTTAAAAATATTAATAAATTTTTCGCATAGTTTGGAATAGTTTCCTTTTAATATTAATAATATAAATTTGAAACTTCGAAAATATGGTATATCTAGTAGGATTTTCTAATTTCTGTTAGAATTTAGGCTCTTCTATATATATCATAGAAATTTTAAGAAATTTACTTTTCAATTTTTCTTCGTCATTATATCAGGTTGAATAACTAAAAACCTTTTTATCTGAACTTGTTATCTTCAATAACTATATCCAAATATTTCACAATATTATATACACAAATATATAAGTAATATAAACGCATGTGTATTAGAAAAATTAACACTTATAATATTATTTGTGTTGCAGTCGCGTAAAATTGTATATATATATATATATATATATATATATATAAATATATATATATATATATATATATATATATATATATATATATATATATATATATATATGTAAGGGGTTTCACATATAAAAACTTTTATAACGCTATCACTGCAAGTGATCAGAATTTAGTTTTGATCATGAATATCACCTTAACGAGCATTCATCATTTCCCCTACACATAGCCTCGAACCAATTATGTTGCGTTTCAAGGACATCAAACACTGAAACCAGAGGCCCAAGAGCTGCGCGTATTTAGATGTGTTTACTTAAATAATAAATGTAATTAGTATAGAAAACGGTAAATGATTTTTTTTAAATTGACAAATAAATTTTTGATTTTTTTTCCATACATATGTCATACTAAATATTCAAAATATTAATAAATCTTCCCATATTAATAATATTAAAGTTGAAACTGTGAAAACATATTGTATGTGATAAAATTTTCTAATTTCTTGAATTTTTATGCTCATCTATATATTTCCTACAAAAGTGAAAAAAGTTCGTTTTTCTAATTTTTCTTCGTGACCTTAAAAAGGTTTTTGAGCTAAAAAAATTTATATCAAAATATTTGCTATCTCAAATTGCTATATCGAAACCTTCCAGAAAAAATATCTTCCTTTGATTTTCTTTTGTTTTAAGTTTTTAAAATTTAAAAATAAAGTTCTTAAAATAAATAATTTTAAATAAAACATTTATTATAACTTAACTTGGAATAAATGTAAATTTGAAGTTTAAAACTGGAAATAAAAATTCTTATCCTTTCACGAAGTTTTATTTCTTATAGTATGAAGTTGTAATAGTAAGAACATTAAATCTGACTGTCAACCTAGACAAGTAAAATTATAAAATGGTCAGAGATTCGTTAATTGGCTTTTAACCATTTTGGTATTGTCTTCGTCTAACGGCAAGATCGAGTTTTTAAAGTGAAAGGCTCTGGATTCGATATCAGCTATCGCTCGCGACGATTCATGCCATGCTGTCCCTTGCGATAGCGTCACGCAGCGTTGGTGCTAAGTTTCAGTGTTTTTTCTCTTTTAACAAACAAATGTGGCCCACTCTCTGTTAAAATGTTTTCTATAATTCAATTTTTGCGTTGCATTTTAATGCCTTAAACTGTTTGAGAATGTTAGGTACCCCATTATACCATACCAAATACACTGATCACATTTGGATACATAATATGGAAGAAACGCATATAATTCCCACATCGAATGAGAACTTTAAATGAACACACCATATTTCTTAATTCTCTGTTAAACTATTAACAAAATCAGATTTATTATTAAATATATTACATCTTGTATTTATAATACACAGAAAGTCAATTTTTTTGTAATTACTAAACATATAAATTCTACAAATTAAAGCTTTTAAAGCCTAATAAAGTCATAATATTTCATTATTAAATTTGCATATAAGATAAAGATTTTTTACGAGAGTATGATGATGAATAATTTGAAATGTAGTCAGAAGATGGCGCCACACTCAGCTAATCGATGTGATGCAAATCAATGCATTCAGATTTATTTCTGATTTATCGATCAAATCTAGTTTAAATGCAAATGCAGCATATTTTATTTTCTTAATATATATATATAATTTGCACTCATTAAATTTTATATTAATATTTATTTTGAAATAATTTTTAAATAGATAAAGAAATTAAAATTTCATTTGTTTAAATAATTATTTATTAGTCAATTTACTATATTATAGAAAGAAATGTTGAAATTTTCATTGAATAAATTCAGTTTCTTTTTTTATGTAAAAAGATCAACGAATTTCATGTTGTTTTTTTTTAAAATTTAACTAGTTTTACCATTTTAAATGGTTAGTGCTTAACATTAGAGAAAAACCTTTTTTATTAATATTTTTGTCTTTATTTTCAGTTTGACATTTATTATTATCTATAAAGAATACATATTAAATAAAGACTTAGTCATTAAATCAAGACAAACAAAAGTAAAGTAATACAAAATGATAATCCAAATAACAAATTTAAATCAAATTTACCACCTTATACATCCAGATAGCTGATTTCAAAACCAATTCTTTTAATTGCTTTCGAAATTTTCTCCTTAAAATAAGCCTGTTAAAACATTTCTTTGCATATTTGAAAAATAATTATTTCATGTATTTGTATTTATATAAAAATAACAATAAACAGATTTGTTTTGAAATTTTTTTGATAATGTAGTTTAAATATTATAACACTAAGATTACATTAAATTTTATCGTTTAAATATTATTTGTAAAGGTATATGTAATTTAATTATATAAATATTAGTAAATATATAAAGAAGAAAATTTAATTTTTGAATACAATTCAATATAAGAGTGTTGAGTAAAAAGTTATGAAAACCTATATACAAATTGTTTTTTGTTAACCTATGTATAAAAATATATGTAATGTAGCTATGTTTAATGTACACCTCTGTATAATTATATATATAATGTACCTTTGTTTAAGTTATACATAAAAGAAACCTATATATAATGTAGTTTTATGTACTTAAATACCTTGCCCGCATATTGAAAATACAAACACATTTAATGGACAAAATCAATTGTTATCTAAATAACATGAAATAAATCATTGTGAACAATCTATTACTATTTCTGAATTTATGAAATATTACTTTTGCTTTGCTTACAATTTTGCTTTTTATTAATATTTATTATTCTTTTTCTGTAAATTTTATTTCATCATCATATTAAAAATATTATTTCATTTCACATTAAAATTAATTTCTCATATTAAACTATAAATTTTAAAACAGAAGTAAAAGAAAATACTTACATATCACACCTTAGTAAAAAGTACACATTGCGTTGGATTTCCCTCTCGAGAAATGCTGACAACGATTTTTAGCATTGTCTACTGTTCAAATTTGAAGTATCGAATATATATATTCGATACTTCAAATTTATATATATATATATATATATATATATATATATATATATATATATATATATATATATATATATATATATATATATATATATATATATATATATATATATATATATATATATATATATATATATATATATTATATATTATATATAAATAATAAAATGCATAGATAAATAAAAATAATATTTTATTATTGAAAAGAAATAAACTTAGTTTAAAAATATGAAAACAATTTAAACGATGCAAAATAATTTAAACATTCTCTTTCAAACTAAACAGCATACTTCATCACAATGAATGGCACTTTATTTTTTTTTCATTCATCAGAAATAATCAAAGCATGTATTGATCCATTCTTGAAAATCCAAGTATAGTCCTGTCCTAAAAATAGCAATATGCAAAAATTCCAGTAGGTGATTCGATTATTTATTGAAACAAGAACGCACAATGTTCAAAATTATTTTATTTATTTACTTTGTTTTGTATAATACTTGTTGAAAATATTTCGCCTGCCTTCTTCAGCACATGTCAAAACATACACTTCAAAAAATTTAATTTTAATAAATTTATAAATTTTCAATAAATTATCAAATATATTTATTTTAACTCAGTTTATATATACTGTGTCAAATATCTTTTTAGATTACAATGTTGGGAAAATTTGATTTATCTTCATTCTGTTCAATTTTAATTTAAAATAGCATTAAAAATATTTTGAAGCTTAATTTTGAACTTACAAAGTGATTTTTTTATTTATTTGAAAACAAATTTAAGATTTGATTAAAATGTGTTAAAGCGCAGGATGAGAAATTATTTTGGAATTATCTGAACACATTATCGCCAATAAAATATGCGAATTAAAATACAATTTTATGTCAATGAAATGTTTTCAAATTCGAGAAAAAATTAAAGGAGGAATGGTCATATTTATGTTTATGTTAATGCAAAAAAATGATTGTAAAACGAAAACTAAATTATTTCATTAAAACATTACAACAGTTAATCCAAAAAATAAAAAAGATAATATAAATTACAAGAACATCATGAACAATTTAAATTAAAAATATTTAACTATTTATATTTTATGTAATATTTGCTCCTTATAATAAACTATTATAAGAATAGCAGTATAAATATTTGTGAAGTTTTTTAATACTTGAGAATACTACAATTTAATTCCAATACTTGAGAAACAATTTATAAATAATAAATGAATTTAAATGTAGTTGGAAAAGAAATTCAGAAGTTCTCGAACACCATACAGAAAGCGGAACCTTTTACTGTTTGAAAATGATTTGTTGAAGCTTTGCTATGAACCCTACAATATATAATCATAATTGCTTATTATAGTGCCGTTTCTACCCTGAAGTTTCAAGTTTGGCTCATTCAAGGCACCAAATATGTCAGTTAGTTAAGCCTAGCTCTATTGAAGTGTGTGATCTTTGAACATTATAAAAAAAATCGTGTTTTTCTTGAGCTCAAGAAAAAAATCCCCTATTCTTTCAATTCATAAAGGCGAGACAGCATGTTGCCTTTGGACAGCAGCGTACATTTGTATGGAACAGAAGAACTTTGTGATCAGAATCGGGATCCTCACAAAGTAAAGTAAATAACCTACTGTTCAAAGCAATTGATTCTCTTGATGCATTTTACAATCCTCATAGCCGAGTCCGAAGTCTGGCGTAATTTCTGTGGCAATATTTTGGAAGCCAAAGCTTGTCAGTGAATAACACAATGTGTACTTACCATTGCTGCATTTTTTTTCTTGAGCTTTTTTAGATATGCCTAATCGTATTCTTATCATTGCAGGTGCGCCATCTGTGAAAGTCCGAGCGTGTTCCAATCCAAATAATTTTTTTGAAGAAACTTTGATGCTGAATTAAATATATCTTCAAATATAGTACCTGCAGTCAAATATTGGGAGTATAAAATCTCTTCTTCAATGATATTTCCACCGACGTAACGAACAAAAACTATTAACTGTGCACAATTAACGATGTCGGTGGATTCATCGCAACTAATGGCGATATTTTTACTTTGTTAATTATTTGTGTTTTAATGTCTGCTACAATATTATCGATTCTACGCTGACTGTTTATTTCAAAAGATAAATAGAATTCATTTTTTACTCTGCATCTTCTAAAATTATCTGCGTGTCTCTTAGGACACATGGTTTTATTAATTCTTCACCGATAGTATGAGGTTTCTTTTGCTTTGCTATCATAAAAACTATTTCAAATGAAGCTTTGAGATGCTGCGATACGCCTGTGTGATAACTTCCCGATTTATCCAATCTCATCCGCTTGAGTGATTCTGCTTTAGAAGACAAAAAAACTCTTTCATCTCCAAAACCAGAGAAGGATGTTGTTGCTTCAAACGCCTTTCAAGGTGATTGGGCCTCATGCTATCATAACATAAAACTTTCATACATATCACACACTGAGGCAATTGTAACTCATTTTTTTCTATGCAAGTAAATCCAAACTTAATGTAATCTACGGAAAACTTTTTCTCGCTGCCATTTTGCACCTATAACAATAAAACGAATAATCAATCAATCACAATGGCCGATTTATGAACACATCTCTACTCTATCACTTTACCATTTTAGTAAATTAAAGAAAAATGGTAACTGAAGTTTGTAAACACAAACTTAGCATTTAACAGGGAGATCCAATAATTTTGCACACTCAAACTGGTTTTTCAACAAAAAATGTACACCTAAACGTCAAATTTGTTGCAAATTAAGGAAATGAATTTCAAAGATGCTCATGCGCGTCCAGTAGGTACACAATTATTTTCTAAGTGATGAATGTTATGTGGAGCGGGTGCTGAGGTAGGGGGTGCGCTCGGATTTCATTTTATGACTTGTCGAAACTTGTATAAACGGCGATTGACGACGCCGGGTTTTGAAACAGTGGTTGACAGAATAAATGAATAGATATGATACTTAATTTCATTAATTTTATGCGTTTATTAATGTTTAATTTTATAAATTAAACATTATATTGAAGTGTTATTTGTTAATGTTATTTATTAATTTTGTTGGTTTATTTTATTCTTCTTATATTATTATTTTGTTGGTATATTTTTTTTTATTTTTCTTGCCTGTTTACAACCTTAGTGGTGTAAAAAAAATATAAAAAAATACAAACGCTTTCCGTTTTTGATATCTCTCTATGCCCCCTGTTTGGGAACTCCTGCCCTACGCTAATAAAAATTTTATGCAGGAAAGCATTATTAACATGAAAATGGAAAACATTCTTCAAAACTTTGTATAGTTTTTTACACACCACAAAAACATCCTTTCACTGTAAAACATGACACTGACTGTTTTACAGTGAAAGGATGAAAAACTGACTGTTTTACAGTTACTGATTGCTATTAAAATTGGTTATTGTTTAAGATAGTTTTATCCTTTTCAAAAATGCAACATTTTTCGATACCAGAGACTTAGAAAGTAATGGACCTTCTTCATAAAAATTTGGTTTTCTGGAGGACTAATTTCTTAAATTGTTTCCGATTCAAAAAATGTTTGGAGATGGAATTTACAGTTAACCTCTAAGAAGAGATGTATTTTTAAATAGTTTCGCAAACTAATAATTTTTTTCTTAACTCATAGTGAATCACTATATATATATATATATATATATATATATATATATATATATATATATATATATATATATATATATATATATATATATATATATATATATATATATATATATATATATATATATATATATATATATATATATATATATATATATATATATATATATATATATATATATATATATATATATATATATATATATATATATATATATATATATATATATATATATATATATATATATATATATATATATATATATATATATATATATATATATATATATATATATATATATATATATATATATATATATATATATACATATATATATATAAATGTATACATTTTTTTTAATATTTTATTTGATTATAAATATTTTACAGTCGATCCTGAATCATTTTCTAACAATATACATTTACATTATATAAAAAAGAAAACAATCGAAATTATTAATTTTTTTTATTTTAATTATTACCTATTATAAAATCGATTTGTGATTTTTCGTAGGAAAATCACTTAAATTGCTTTTTTTATTATGGTAGATACATTTGTACAAGCAATGTTTACTTATTTATTTAATAATACAAGGAAAATTTAAGACAGTTTAAATTTAATGTTCTTAATATTTGAAATATAAAATACCACACTGCTTTTCACATATTGTGCATATATGAAGAAATAAATTTCATGTTTCTTGAAAATAATCTATTTTGAAATGAAAAATTAGTCTTTGATAATAGCTTAGATAAATTCAATTTCATACAACGCAGCTATTACAAGTACTTGACTGTAAAATGGATAGAAGTCAACTCAGCACTTTTTGAGAATTCAATTATACGAAGGTATGCATATCTGAAGAAAAGTACGCTAATATTTTAAAACATTTGTGACTCTTTTCTCCAGTAATCAAATACAAATGTATGCATATCTATAGAATTTGTTTATTACATATTGCAAATGTTTGTTTTGAAGAGTAAAAATTCAATCTTTTCTCTGTTCATTATTTGTTACAAAATAGAATATAAGTTACAGAATAGAATATTTCTTCTGTTTTTATTATATACACTGTAAAATTTAAAGAAAACTAGCATGTGTATTTGATTGCAAAATTGAAAAAAATCAACTATGCATTTTGAGTATTTTCCTGAGTATTTTACAAATCTAAATCTATCTGTACAAAAGTACTTTACTATTTTAAAACATGTGTGACTTTTTCTTCGGTAATCAAAAACAACTTAAGATCAAGGATTCAACTTTTTCTGTTTATCACTTTAACAAATAAATCACAGAATTATACATTTCTTGCGCTGTTTTTATTGTATGCAATGCAACATTTTAAAAGCAACCAGCATATGTGCTTGATTGTTAAATGGAAAGAAATCAACTCTGCACCTTGAAAATTTTTCGTATACAAATGTATGACTATCTGTACAAAAGTACGTTAATCCTTTAAAACATTTGTGACTATATATTTTGGTAATCACAAAAATAGCTTAAAAGCAAAGATTAAATATTTGTTTATTACTTGTTGCAAATGAATCACAGAATTGTATATTTCTTCCACTGAATTTATTGAATACATTGCAAAATTTTAAAAGCAGCTAGCATATGTGCTTGTTTTTTAAATGGAAAGAAGTCAACAATGCTATCTTACAATTGTTTAATAAAAAGTTAAACTCCACAACCAGCCAAAAAATTTATGTTTTAAAACATTCGTGATTAATTGTTTTGTAATCAGAAACAAATAATAACCAAATATTCAAAATGTTTTCGTTTTTAAAGCCCTTATGTGAGAAATACATTTTTTTCTTAGCATAAAAAATATTTGCAGCATTATTACTTTACTATAAGATGCTTTACACAAACTATAAAATGTTGTTTTTTTATAAATAACAAAGAACAGTAGCCTGTCTAGACATTGTAATGCTTCTATTCTTCTCAAAGTATTGGAAAATAAAGTAATGGATTTATTCCATCCGGATAACATCAGTCTCATTTTAAGGGAAAGGAAAATCCTTTAAATGTGGTTACACTTTAAAATGAATTCTGCAAAATCGTTTCTTGATGAACAATTTCAAGCATCTATTATAATTATTCTTAGAAAAATTAATTTACCAAACAATGATAGAAAAAGATTAAATGATCAGTAATATTTTAAATTTTAAACTTATTCATTTTTCAAAAAGAATTGCATAACGATATAAATCGTAATCTTTTAATAGTAAATGTATCTATATTCATTCTATTTTTTTGTACGCAACATTGATTTTCTTCTTTCAGTATAAATACTACGGACACAATGTTCTAATTGTTTGATACATTTTCCATTTTAATATTTCATGAGAGTTTTAGGAAATAAAGGTGCCATTATGTTTATCCAACTGAATCATTTATATGTAACAATTATGTATATATTTACTTAATACTAAAGATAAAAATATGTCTTCAACTTTTAATAATATAGATGAAAGTTAAATTTGATTATAATTGTGTAGAGGAAACATTATAGAAGTCTTCTAAGAGAATAATTTCATACTGCTGACATATATTTTCATAGTTCTAAATTCTATTTTTTAAAATCAGTAATTATTTTTTTGTACGCATCCATGAAAAGAAGTAAAGTTGCATGAAATTTCAATATTTCACGAACCATCTTGTTCCTAAGATGACTTGCGTATTAAAGACATCCGATAGCTCATTTGGGAATAGTTATCGAAGATTGTAGCAAATGCTACAGCATCAAATAAGTTTTGGTTATGTGCTGAAAAAGCATAATTTGCTAACATGACAGAGAACTTCCAAAACAATATATAAAGAGCTTCTTTTATTCAATGCCGTAGCATGCAATGATAGTTGTTGCCAGCTGTAACAGCAATATACATTACGCATTTCATCTTCCAAACTGATGAGAAAATCTATGTTTTCAAACTTTTAATATTTACGAAATGCTTAATGTCTAGAGTACATTTAATACTTATATATTTCTTATTTTTCTTAATCTTTCATTTTCGACGGTCACCAATGCCTGGTATATAGGATTCTAAAAACAGATGAAAGTGCCTTATCCTTTTTCTATACTTATCCTTTCTCTGTGCACAAACTTATTTTTCTTATGAATTCCAAAAAAAAAAAAAAAAAAAAAAATTCTACCCAAAACTACATTCTATTTTCTCAGAGAAGAATGTTTTCAATAAATGTCAATTGCTTGCAATAAAAATTCTCTTTGTATTTGAATTTGTGTAAATATTTATATTGCATTCAATAAGGAGTTATTTCTTTTAAATATATTACGAACCGAAACAAAAAACATATATCACATTAATTTCTATAAAGTATATAGAAATTATTGACTTCGCATTATATTATTTATGACAATATGAATCACAGGTATGTGTAGGTGTACATTTGTGCAGTCAAAAGTAAAGAAATAACTTTACAATATTTATACAGCAGTCATTCTTAATTATTAGTAAACATAATTAATAAACTTTTCACAGCGACAGTATAATATATATATATATATATATATATATATATATATATATATATATATATATATATATATATATATATATATTTACCAATTTATTTAAAAGCATTACCAATGTGCCCCTAATTGTATAGTGGTTACGTTACTCAGAATTATTGATGTCTAGAAAGCACAGTTCGAAATCAGTGAGGAAATGAAGATGCAGGATTAAATTGATTTATGTGATATATAGCAAATTCTGATCCTCAAAGGCGTTTTTTCTTTGAAGAAAGATTTTATGTTAAAGCTCTTGCACATATTATATTTCATTTCGAAACTGAAACATAAATCTGTAAGAAATGTCCATATTTCTGTTAATAATGATATTTAATTTTATAAACATTGCAATCTTTTTTATAACATTACTATTCATATTAGTTAATATTTTTTACCAATTATTAAAAATCTTTACCGATTTGACACTACTTGTATGGTGGTTATGTTACTCAGAACTATTGATGTCTAGAAAGCACAGTTCGAAATCAATAAGGAAATGATGCAGGATTAAATTGATTTATGTATATAGCAAATTCTGATCCTCAATAGCGTTTTTCCTTGCGAGGAAATAATTTATTTTAAATTCATAATTCAATTTGAAACTGGAACATAAATCTTGTAGAAATATTTATTTCTTTTAATAATGATATTTAATTTTTTTTAAGTACCGCAATCTTTTTTATAACATTACTATTAATACTTTATATTTTTTACCAATTAATCTATAAGCTTTACCGATGTGACCCTAATTGTATGGTGGTTATGTTAATCAGAATTATTGATGTCTGGAAAGCACAGTTCGAAATCAATGAGGAAATGGTGATGCAGGATTAAATTGATTTATGTGATATAAAGCAAATTCTGATCCTCAATGTTGTTTTTTTTCTTGCGAGGAAATAATTTATGTTAAAATTCCTAATTCATTTCGAAACTGAAACATAAATCTATTGGAAATGTTTATATATTTCTTTTAATAATGATATTTAATTTTTTAAGTACCGCAAAATTTTTTATAACATTACTATTCATACTTTGTATTTTTTACCAAATAATTTAAAAGCTTTATCGATGTGACCCTAATTGTATGGTGGTTATATTACTCAGAATTATTGATGTTTGGAAAGCACAGTTCGAAATCAATGAGGAAATGATGATGCAGGATTAAATTGATTTATGTGATATATAGCTAATTCTGATCCTCAATGGCGTTTTTTCTTTGAGAAAAGAATTTATATTTAAATCTCTTGTATAATCATATATTACATTTCAAAACTGATACTTAAATCTTATTGAACACGTCAATATTTCCTTTAAAATTTTTAATTTTTAGAGGAACCCGATATTCATTACAATATTACTCTTTTATTTTTACTATTTAATTTAAATGTTTGGTAGGTATGCCGCTCTCTATTGTGGCTTTGTTACGCAGAACGTGTGATGCCTTGAGTGGTCAGATGGAAACCAACTGGTGAGGAGAACATGATGTAAAATTATATCTGATTTCTCCTTGATCGAGAGAACATGTGCTGATCCACAGTAGCTGTTTCTCTTTGAGTCAAATTTTATATTAAAAAGCTTGTATAATCGTATATTTTAAACCTTCACTTGAAATCTTAAAAAAATCACCATATCTTACAAGAATGGTATTCAATCTGTGAATGAAATCGATCTGTTTTTAAAAATTTATTCTTTTATTTTTACTAATTAATTTTTAAGTTTGAGAGATATACCACGCATTGTATTATGGTTATGTTACTCGCTATCGTTGATGCCTTAGATCGGATCAAACAGAAGATGATAAGTTTTTACTTTGATTTAAGTCATTGAGAACACATTTGGATCCTCAGCATCAATCTTTCTTTTGGGTGAAATTGTTAATTAAACAATTGTATAGTCTTATATAATATTTTAAAACAATCTTATAAAATAGCAAATATTTATTTTAAAAGTGCGCCAATGATATTTAATACAAAAGGAGAGAATTAATCAATTATATCAAAATGAATATTGTTGTTGCTATCTTATGCCAGATAAACAGTCAATATTGGCTGCACTGTACCACTTTTCTAACTGAATAGTAATTTGTTGAACAGTCCGACTTCCTCAGTACACGCATACCATAGGTACTCATTTATAAAGTAGGAAACTATTTTCACAAGGAAAAGACAAACAGACAGGCAGCAAGAAGAAGAGGCCCTGTTCTATTAAAATTGACTATCAGGTTGTGCCTCTACTTCAGTCTAGAATGTCGGGCACCCTGCACGGAGTGCCAGGTGCCCGCTGGGAACTGTAATCTGGGAGCGCGACCCTTCTCCAGAACGCATGACACATTGTTTGAGAGACGAATGCTTTACAAAGGTGGGGCTTTCAAGCCTACTGTGATCTACGCAGTAGACCACTGTATCACAGCTCGGAATACTAATATGAAATAACAGAATTATTAGGATAGTATCAAGACAAGGAAAAGACAAAGAGTGGAGAGAGAGAGAAAGAAAATGCTTCTATGCCCTATCCTGGAATTGAACCCAGGACCTCCTATCTTCTGTGAGCATGCTGACCAGTAGACTGGTTGTGAGTAAACATAATGAATACTAATATCATTAGAATGTGTGATAAGTTGCTTTCACATTTACTGTTTTTCGTAAATTCTCTCGTACTGGAGAAAATTTTCAGTAAAAGTTTTATATGTATTTATATATTATTTTAAAAAAGATAATTGCAAGAAATATGACCAAGCTGCAATCTGAATTGGTTATAGCTGTGATCATGTATTGAGAAACTGTTAAAATTCTCAATCTGTTTTCATTATTTTAATACTTGGCAGTTTTTTAATCTGTCGTTTTAGTTGGAATAATTTCAAGGGAGTAAAAAAAGTGTGAGTTATACACAGAAGAGCCATAGAATTATGTCCATTAGCTATGATTGAAAATTGGTTTTAAAAGAGTAAAATTTTCACAAATAATTTACTATCCTCATAATTGAATTTTACTGAAAAATTTTCTTCTCACAAAATAAATTATTTTATCTTAAGAATTATAATTTTATATAATATATATTAGGAATATTTACTGTTTTTTGTTTGAACAAATGTATTTATATAAATATAACGTGTAACTTTAATTTAGAACTTTTACAATATATATTTTAATTTGAGTTTGTGATAAGCATTGTGTGTTGCATGGGGGAAATTTTCACCCATTTCTCTTTGAAAACATGTTATAAAGAATTACGAAGCAAACTAAATAATCCTTATTATATTTTGTGATAAAAATGATCGAATCTTCTGTACTTTTTTTTCTAAAAATAATGAATCATATTTAAAATGTGTTCGTGCACACTAATATATAATACTTTTTGTCCTAGGTTATGATGATGAATCATAATTAATTATATCTTTAATAATTTCGATATTATAAGTAGTAGTATAATGTGATAAAATGGTATTGATAACAAAATATTCAGTACGAGAGAAAATGGTCAGCGTGCCTGGCTACGGATAAGAAGGTCCTGGGTTCGAATCCTGGTTCGGGAATGGATGTACTTTCTCTCTCCATATATCCTGTATTTGTCTTTTCCTTGTATGAATGAAGTGTGAATGGTTGCTTACCCTATAAACGGGTACCTATGGCTTGTGTGTAGAATTACTTTCACCTTCATGGTGCTCTGATTGAAACGAAAGACGCTCCCAATCGACTTAATTCGCATAGCATAGCGAGCTAGGCTTGTCCAAGTGTCATTAGTAAACAACAACAACTAGTGTCCATCTAAAAACCTTGCGGCATCCATTTTATCATCAAATTAGAAAATTTATTTTGTTTGAAACCAGATTTAACTCTATATTCCAGCTTCTATAAGTTCATTTGCTTAAATAGCTGCCTCTAAGTCGTATTTAATTAATACATCTTTTTTAAGAATTATATGTTGTTCTCCTCGTTGTTTTATGTACATATCAGTTTGATCAGAGCATTGAGTTATAGTCCAATCACTGAGGTTAGGATGATAATTCTTTACTGCGATTTATTTGATCAAAAACATGTTCTAATACTTGATAACTCTTTTCATAAAAATGAAATTTGATTGTAAAATTATTCAATATTATGTTTATAAGGTGGCAACGCAGATGTGATGGAGAATAGTCGATACTACTGTTTATAGTACACAGGGGATATTTATTGTAAAAATGAGGAATTTATCAATTATATCACCAAAAGTATTAATTTTGTTAGAATTTGTGTTCTTGATAAGGAATTTTATCTTTTGGTTTTACTGATGAATTACATTGCAATCGGGAAAATTTTCTATGTTGAAGTATGGTGCATAACTGAATATTTCTTGAAAAAGGGCTATAGAAAGATATTCGAGAAAGCTGTCATCTAAATATTTATCACTGTAGGCATCAATTAAGCATTTTATTTCCCCTGATATAGTAATTCCACCTCTGGTATAAAGAATTTAACTTTTTGGAATTTTTCTTAATATCAAAATTTAAATCGATTGATTTCAATGTGATATATAGCAAGTGGGCGTTAGATATTATTATTAATATTTTAAGAATAAAAATTAATCTATGTTGACCTATGCTCACAAAAAAATAATTTACAACTTTCATTCATTTAATATCACTTAAAGCTTTCCTTTTAAAAATTTGGTTAATGTATAATGTATTTTTACGCTATTTATTCTTCAAAAAAAATTTTCATTTTTCTATATATATCTTAAAACACGTAAAGTGAAATTTTACTTTGTAATAATCAGTCTATTTATTTTGAAGATGGAGTGCGTTGTAAACTGTAAATTTGATACAATTGCTGAAGAATCTGTTAATAAATAACAGAAAAAAACAACATTGTACCTTTCACTAGTATACCCATTGATATATTAATTAATAACTCACAATTTTACATTCAAGATTCTAAGCACTTATTATGTAATAATTGGGAATTTTGGAATAATCTAGCAATTTTCTGCATTTTAACAAACGTCTGTAGTGATTTGAATATTTTCATTCATAAATGTGGTACTCTTCGAGGGTTATTTTCCAGTACACCAATCAACTTATTTTCATTTTTTTTAAAAAAAAGTTTCGTCCATCCTTTTCACTTCCGTTATACTCATGATTTTTTTATTATAATTAATTTAGATTTCAATGATTCTCATTGAATTTATTTTGATGCGCTTTCCGTCCTTAAAAAATAGATTTAAAAAAACCCCTGAGTATTTTATTTTTTATCATTAAAGAATTTATTGCTTGTGCTGATATTTTAGATAAAATAATTAGTTTGAACACATTAAAGTTAACAAATTTATTTAATAGAATTCAAATATTTCTTTAAAAAAGTATGAGAATAATTCGTAAAATAAATCGTATTTCTATGCCACTAAATATATTGTAAATGAAAGGAAACGTTTAATTCATATAACCTTAAAAACAATATTCCCATTAATTTTATTTTAAATTATGAAGGAAGTGAGAAAGCACTTGTAAGTTATTAAAACTAGTGAAAGGATTACCCAAGAAATGAATTTCGAGCTAGGAACCTGAAAACACCTATTAAAATTTTAATTTTTATCACATATATTATTAATAGAAATTTTATGGATTTCTGTTTAAACTTTTAATCTATGTAGGTAATACAATTTTATAATTACATACAAGATTAATATACACCACTTTTTGTTTAATTTTTACCCTTGACTGTCGTACTTTATAAGTAAGCAGAAATATTGATATGTAATCTTTGTTATTATTTACTCCTATTTTAAATTTTTACTTACTCTAGTCATACATATAAATTATAATATTACATTTATAATACTTTGATATAATTTTTGACATCTTCTTATGCATCTTTCTTTTATTTAATATATACTCTTCTGGTTAAATTCATGAAGAAGATTTATCCTCTCACGTATCAGAGAAGAGTGCTTGACCATTCTAATAGCCAACCATCTCCCTCCTGATGAAAACGCGGCTTTAAAACTTCTAAAGGGCTTATATTTCCTTATTTCCTTCGCCATACTTTTTGATTTGTTTTCATCTGTAAACCACCCCTGTTGTGGAATTGCAAAATGTACATTACCAAATATGGTTAAGGAATTTCGATCTGACCGATGATGTCATCTCGCGCCACTATTCTCAATGAATGAGTGGCCAGTATGCTGTACACTTCTAAGGAGGTTAAGTTTTCCAAAAAAGGTTAAGTTTTTTTGATTGAGCTCTCCTATCGAGCTGATGTGCTACAGATGTCATGGTTGGTGTCACATAAAGAAATTGTTATATATATATATATATATATATATATATATATATATATATATATATATATATATATATATATATATATATATATATATATATATATATATATATATATATACATATATATGTATTGTGTGTGTATATAATTTTGATTATAATTAGGCTTCTAGTGGCACCTTAATAGCTATTGTAAAGCATTTAATAATTTAAAAATACCTCTCCTTATGTGTTCTTTTTGTAAAGTTCGAAACACATTCCTGAAAGACAAAAAAATTTTTTAAAAAATCGGTAAACCTTACCATGGGCTCACCGTAGCTTAGTAGTAGAACAGATCTTTTCGGAATGGCGTTCTTGAATTAAGGAAATTCAATAGGAAATAATTCGAGGTTAAGAAACGAAAACTATTGAGAAACGTATATGGAAATTACACTTCTGCCTTCGGCATATCTGTGTCGCAATGTGGAGGCTTGAGAATTTTCTAGATTTTCTTCCTTGTGAAACCTAGTTCATTATCTTTGAAAAAGTATCTCAGAAAGGATTAGATGCTGAAATCACTTGCAACAGCGTCAGTTCATCTGCCCGTTCCCGGTGCTATATCCTTTGATTTGCAATCACATGTTATCGTCGTTATCTGTGTGGTAAACAAGGTGCGTTTTAATTAGCTAAATAAATGTGAAAGAAACATTTTCCATATATATATATATATATATATATATATATATATATATATATATATATATATATATATATATATATATATATATATATATATATATATATATATATATATATATATATATATATTTATATATATATATATATATATATATATATATATATATATATATATATATATATATATATATATATATATATATATATATATATATATATATATATATATATATATATATATATATTATATATATATATATATATATATATATATATATATATATATATATATATATATATATATATATATATATATATATATATATATATATATATATATATATATATATATATATATATATATATATATATATATATATATATATATATATATATATATATATATATATATATATATATTGTACATAGGTGAAGTTGAAATTGTCTTTAAATTTGTTGAATTTATAAATTTAATTAAGTATAATTCTGTAAAAAATAATTTAAAATTTATTATTCTATTATTAGAGTTATATGTAAGATTAATTTTTATTTTAAATTATAAAAGTATTTTGTACAATTCAGTCAAGAGATGGCGCCACACTTATTTTAAGGAAATACAAATGTAAATCAAAATTTTCAGTAATTTCTGTTAAAACGATTAAATCTGCTTTCAACAAAAATGTAAAAATGCAAAAAATATTAATTTTCTTCAAAATATCATCACATCAAGTTTTATGTTAAATATTAGTTTTTAAATAACAATTTTTATTGAAGTAAACAAAGGAAGTAATTAAACTTTCTCTTTAATTTGAATAATTTCTTTAACTTTAGAAACAAAAGTAGTTTTTGTAAAAATTATTTATTCTTACTTATGTCACAAAATATAAATGTATTTTAAGTTATTTTCTAATTTCGTTCTTATTTCTGTTTTCAAATGAGGATCAGGTCTCAACGTGAATACATTTTCTTTTTTATTAAATATTTTTGTAGTTTATGTGTATGTGTGTTTTAACATTTATTATTATTTCTGTTTCTGAGAGTACACAAGATGCATTACATTTTAAATCAAAGTAAACAACAAGGAAACAGTTAGAGATGACAATCCAAGTATCAAATCTTACCTTATTTGTGCTTACTTGATCGAGTAAAAAATAATTTCTTGCAATCAGATCTTTTACGCCTTTTTATGATGTGTCTCAGTGAAATAATCCAGTCCATAAAATTTTTGGCATACTAGAAAAATATTTATTTCATACTCTATTTTTGATAAGGAAAACATTTTATAAAGTAATTTTAATTATAAAACTCCTATGATAACATAAACTTTTAATTTTATAAAATTTATAATATGGATAAGAGATAACTTTATGAGAAAATAAGAAATTACACGAGATCGTCATATGGATATATTTTCACGTATTGCTTAAAGTAATGTAAAAATATAAAATTTAATTACTTATGCTTAGTATTTTAATAGATTTAAGTTGACTGCCTAGATATGTGTCTTCTTATATTTTACAAGATATTTTATTATAAGTAGAATAATAAAACAGCGCGAATGATGGATTAATTTTTCCAATTGCATAAAATATCATGTGTGTTATTTATAGTTTAAAATTTATTTTTTATATTAAAATATATTACCCCTTTTAATCTAAAGGCTAACATCTAAAAGTAAATTCTTATTACACTATTAAATATAAGGCAGTTGTGATATAATGGTGTTATGTATTGTACTTGTTAATGCATTCTTTCCCAATGGATTTTTCTTAGTAAAAAATATGGAAAACTACAGATATGATTTTAGTAATAATGTTTAAATAGCTGAAAAAAAATCGTTTAAATGAGAACGTATAGTAAAAATAATTTTTATTATTCTTTTGCATTTCAAATGCTTGTTTCAAATATGTTATGCTATGATGCTTATATAAAAAATTCTAAATTTAGCGACTCAGTTTGAATTTATTTATATTGATTATCCTAAATCATCACTATGATTCCAAAAACAATCAAATAAAGATTAATCACATCATTTCAAATGTTTTTCGCTTGAAATTTTTCACCAAAAATTCCGATTACTGGTAATATCTTTCATTTGCCAATATTATCTTCGATTATGGGTAATGTTCATTAATCGGAATCACCAATACTATTAGGTTGGTGCGTATGAAATGTCGGATTCTCTTTACATGCGGACGTTTTCCTCCCTGTTTTCGTTATACTTTTGTATTTGGCATAACCTCATTCATACTCGTATTGTCCATTGCCAGAGACTCATTTCAGCAAAATAGGTTTTCTCGAAGGTCTTCCCTTTTTTATTTCTTTTGAGTTTATTGCCGATATAAATTCTGCCGACATTCGCGTCATTTTCTTATATGAGTACAAACTTGGTAATAGTGCTGCAAAAGCTGCACGCAACATAAACCAAGCGTTTGGGGAGAATACGGTTAACGATCGGAAAGTGCAGCGTTGGTTCGAAAAATTTCGGACTGGCGATTTTTCACTGCAAAATGAGCCGCTCGGAAGACCCAAAACGTCTGTGAAGAATGATGACCTGAAGGCTCTAGTGGAAGCGGATCCAGCCGTATCCACGAGGGAACTTGCTATCAGGATGAAAGTTGACCATACAACGATATTGAGACACGTTTCTGAGATTGGCAAGGTTAAAAAGATGGACAAGTGGGTACCGCACGCACTGACAGAGCGAAATGAGCTGGATCGGTTAAACGTATGCTCATCATTGCAGCATCCACCATATTCACCGGATCTCTCGCCGACCGATTTTCATTTTTTCAAGCATTTAGAGCTGTTTTTAAGGGGCAAACACTATGAAAATGAAGACAGTCTAAAAAACTCGATATCAGAGTTTATTAATTCTAAAGACCAAAATTTTTTTAAGACAGGCATCTACGCTTTAAAATCTCGTTGGGAGAAGTGTATTGAAGCGAATGGAGCATACTTTGATTGAATAAACAGCTTTTGAAGAAAGATATGCAGTTTTATACAATCACATAAGAATCCGACATTTCATACGCACCAACCTAGTAAT